>JAHREE010150761.1:26406-55566 GCA_033628505.1 Tringa tobata | reverse complement strand
TAGTTAAATGATGCTTAAATATGGAAGGGCTATGGAATTACTACCCTTGAAATGACCTCTGATGTATGTTCTGGTAGGGGCCTGATTTTCAGTGCTATTTTAGATGGTTTAGACTTTAGATTTGTTTCTAACTCAGAATGGTCCAAAACAATGAATGTTTAGTTCCAGTTGTTTTTGCCTTTGTCATTGTTTTTGTTGATCTCTTAATAGCTTTTTTCAAAGGAACCAGTAGTTGGCCATGAAGAAACGGTGATGTCATAGTAGCGTGCTGCTCATTAATACAGTGAATTAGTGTGGATTTGTAAGAAAAACATATCTTCATTTTCCCAGCTGAGATGTCTTTCTTCCCCATTATTTTGTGATTCATTCTGTTCCCCTGCTTCCATGTTCAGTTTGAAACTGTTGTCATCAAACATCTACTAGGCAACCTAGCAAAAGCAGGCCAAAGAGTGGATTGATCTACTCATAGCTCGGTTCAGAAATAACCTGGCTTTAAAAATCTGTATCAGAAGGTGAGACAGACTTAACCTGAAAAAGTAAATTATTGGCCCTGTAGGGTAGAATATACACACTCTGGGTATGTATTATACTTACACTTGTGAAATAACTGAATCACTTTTGGGGTCTGTGGCTTTCTGTCTACTTGCTTCAGGAACACAGTGTGCCAGCCTAGCACTTGGTGAGAAAAGTGAAGTCACTGTCGTTACCTTTAACACATGATTTGGTTCTTCAGCCTTTATCCCCATTCACCTTGGACAAAATGTCTTGGTGAAACAATGTGATCTAAATCTGCTCACCAAGATTAAGAGAAACTTGGCATCTCTCCAGGCAGCATTTGGTCAGTGTTGCTACTGAGGTAAATGGGAGCCAAGCCAATCAAATTGAGGTTATTTCCCCAGCTCAGAGATGTTTGCTAACTGACACAATGCCCATGGATCAGATAGAAGTTTTACAAGTTCATTGGTTTTGATAATGGGCACGAGGCCCACTCTGTTGCTCCAGTTTGTGTCACGTTGTTGAGGAGGCATCTACAGAGAGGCAAAATACAGTACAGGTCAAAACAAGCCCACACTGTTATACCACTTGTGTCTGAAGAGCTGAATTCTATAGTTGATCTTCTAACCTTTTCAAATGTATTTGTGTTAATGGTTAGCATTGAATTTCTGATTCTGTTTTCCCGATTTTGCTGCAGACTTGATGATCACTTTTATGAACTTCTGTTTCCACAGGGCCCATGGTAACAGTGATGCTGAGGAAAAGTCCAGTTCAGGTACCTGCTACTCAGAAGGTCCTTCATCACAGTAGTAGTTTTCTCTACTTCTTCCTTTTCTTTTTTCTTTTTTTTTTTTTAAGAGAATAGATGCTTTCATTCACAGTAAGTCACAGTAAGGTATTGTTGCCATACTAAAGCTTTGCTTTTGTGCTGCTGTTCCATGATGCCTTTCCTTTGCTTTTGGATGGCCCTCTCCTAGATGTCCTTGTCCTTTCTTCCCATGTTAGACTCAGCGGTAAGCATGTACTGTAAAAATTCCAGAGCAAGGAAGCTTTATGGTTTCATAATGTGTAATATGTAAACTCACATTCCAGTGTCTGACCCTGGGGTCAAATAGGAGTTCAGAATGGGAAATAGGAGAAATGGGCTTCTGATTGCTTTGGTTTAAGAAAAATCTTTTGTAATGTACATGCAGCTAACATTAAAGGTCTAAGCTAAACCATGCTGCACAATATTACAGGTCAGAGCTAAAGCAGAGTTTCTGGCTCTTCCCAAGGACCTGTGGTGTTGGATAGCAGATTTCTTTCAGCCTACAAAAAGTAGAGTTCATGTGTTATACTGGGTCTCTAGTGACACAACGCATATGAACTAGGCGACTGGTAGTCAGCCTTGCAGTCTGACTTTACAACGGGGGGCTGGGGTGCAGGATGACATAGACTGGAGGTGAATCAGAGGTTGCTGTTTCCTCCTTAGATTGAAACAAGATGCGTGACATGGCCCCTCTCTCTCTGAAAACATGAATGAACATTATCAAGGTTGTAGCAGCAATAATAATGGGACAGGATTGGCAGGGAGGGAGTAGACATGATCCATGAAGCAAAGGCAGGGGAAGAATATGACTTGACCAAATGCAATTCTTGGTTTTTCTCTTTATGAAACACGATCTTCACTAGTCATTTTACAAACATTCCTTCACTGGAATAGTGTTTCACCTTAGCTTGATCCTGTGAACATAGGATAATTACTTTGTTTTTTCTCATATTTCTTTTCTAGTGCAACATCTCAGTTCAAACTGTGGCTGCATGTTCTTTGTCAGGAGATGCTTCTGGTGTTTATAGAACTGTGCAGAACCTAGCATAGTGGGAACTGGACACCTGGGGCCTGCAAGTGCCACCAGAATGCCATTGAAGTTACCCAAATTTATTTGTCATAATTCTATTTTTCCTTGATTCTGTCTCAGAAACAGCTAAAACCAAGGCTACTTTCAAGATCTTATGCTAAGAAAAAGCTGAAAGTGCAACATTGCAAAAAAATGAACACTAAAAAACTCATAAATTCAAAAATGCGTTTCCTCAGGAAGATTCCAATCTTGCTGTCATCAGTGGAACCAGCAGTTTGACCTGAAGCTGATACTGCATCGACCTCTCTGTGGGCACACATCTATATCTTTATGCACATATGTCAAAATGAGCATTTGTTTTTCTAGTATAAACTTTTTAAAAGAAAGAACCAGTCCCTTGTGCAGAGGCATTCTTGTGAGCTGACAAGAGACATTCTCTCTTTTCAGGTTCTAAGAAGTGGTGGTTTTGGTGCAGGGAAGTGACTCCTGTCTCCAAGTATCTCTATCTCTCAGGGTTGCAGAAACAACAGCCAACTTCTTTGTAGGCTAAATTACCTGAGGATAAAGAAAATTAAACACTCTGGGAAAAATTCTGAGGGAAACAGAGGGAGAGAAAAAAATCTTAATCTGAAAAAAACCTAAAACTTTTTTAGAATAAAATAACATTCTCCTATTTTCCAATTTCTAGGACTTTTAGGCTGAAAAAAGGTGTCTTGTCTTATTAAGAAAATTGCTTTCACTTTCCTGCAATGAACAGACTTCCGTTTCTAATGATGGAAGAAGTTGAGTGTAGCTGGTGAGTAGCCGGAGTGGGGATCCGACTATCAATGCGTCACTAGCTAAATGTGATTTGAGATGCAGTTTGCTTTTCTATATTTCAGATCTCAGGGCTAAACCACAAACTGTACATGACACAACTAAATTAATATTTAAAAATAATTACTTGCTGCCTGAAGGTAAACAGAAAAAGGGTAAATAATTGATAGCACTGGGACTGCCACACTATAAGTCTGCTGAGCGTTTATGATGTGCTGTGAAGGTTCAAAGGGATTACTTGTCTGCTGCCTCTGAAGGAGAGTTTTTGCTAATCATTCCAGGGCTTGTTTTGTCAGCCAGCAATGTTTTCAAAGTTTGAAGCACCAGAATAGACTGGCAGCTTAATTTAGGCGAATCTCTAACTTAATTTACTAACTTTCCTTCCAAGATTTGCATTGTAAATGATAAGGTGATTTTCATATATATATATATATATTTTTTTTTTACCCCATCGACATCTGAAGGGAAATTTCATGTGGTCTGCTGCCAAGAATGCAAAGTAACTTGCATTTAAGGAGTGCTTACACAACGTGCCACCCTATGACAATGCCTGTCTGCAGAGATTGGTGATGCCTTGATAGTTGGCAGCTACTCACTTTTCAGTGGTAAATATCCCTCCTCTTAAAGCCCAGCATCAGAATAACCAGCCTTCAAAGTGGCAGATGACCATAAAGAAAGGTCAGTGATTTCATTTTCCCCTGAAGTCAGAAAACTTAACTTCTTGCACTGATTATTGCATTGATAGTGAAAAACAAAATCAAAACCCAAAACTGCTGCCTCCACACAGGACTTCGCAGTTTTCTGGTGTTAAAGCAAAGATAAGAAAATACACTGGCAATGTATGTGTAAAGTCAATAGCTGCAGGTCTACAGTGTATTTGAATAAGGTGCCATACACCCCTATGATGCAGTGATCATTAGATAAAACTTTTTAAAAGAAGCAGATCTATCAGCAACGTCATCTGGGCCACTTGATCAAATGATTCCCAAAGTGTTATTTGCAATACATATTTTACTCAGTGCTAGGGATGGGAACATGGGTTCTTTTTGTGCCCAGTCAGAGCTTCATTAATGGCAGCTACTTTAACGCCTAGCGGTGCATCACACTTTGCTTTCATTGCTTGAAAATGAAATCTAAGCTCTCATTTTGCAAAAAAAAAAAATCAAGTACTGTGCTAAGGTGTACAAGCCCGCGTGTCGTTTGAAAACATGCAGTAATTCTTACACTCTAGGGAACAGCAGTAAGGCTTTAAGTGGAATCCGTGACACTTTTTCCAGCTGATGTGCATCTGGAAGTGAACAGTAAGAATGACTAAATAGAAAACATGATGTGCAAAGAGGGACTGACAAAAGTAAGTTTTGTTCAGTCCAGACAAGACAAATGGGAAATGGTAGAGCAGCCATCATACATGTAAAATGTTACAGCAAAGAGGAGGGAGTGCTCTGTTCTCCCATATGTTTCTTATAATGGCTTAAACTGGGCTCTAGAAGGCGGGGGGGGGGGAGGGGAAGGGAAATGCTTCTGATGGCAGAGATGGGTCACTGTTAGAGCAGATTGCTTGGGGAGGTGGGGGGCTGTGGAATCTCTGTCACTGGAGATTAACAACACATCAAACAAGGGACGATGTTAAGAGTCCCTTATAGAGTCCTGTCTCTCTTCCAGCCCTGGCAGTCCAGAGCTAAGTAATTGAGACAAAAGAATTTGAGCACTGAGTCTCAAGCGGGACATACGGGTCTGTGTATATTGGGTCCAAGCTCAATGTTTGTGTGAAATGTATTAGGGGGACTGAAGTTGCCAGTTTTCATATTTTGTAACTACTGTTGCAGGATTTGGATATTCCTTTGTGTCCTAGATCCACATGTTCTTACCTTCTCATTGATAAAAATAATACTGTTTTCAGTCCTCATGGTTTCCAAGGAAGGCCTAAAAGTCTGTCTACAGCCAAGAGGCTCAGAGAGCAGAAGGTGGCACATCTCTGATATGCTTTCATTATATCAATGATAGGGCAGGGAACTCCTGCTTTTTCATGCTTGGGGTTCCCAATGCAAGGAATGGCAAAACAAAAAACCAAAAAAAGCCTACTCTGAACTCCATTCCAACATTCAGGTCACCACCCTTCTTTCTTCCCCACACCCAAGACCACACACTTGCACTTGCACCTCCAGGCGTGTATGTCTGCCTGCCAACACGGAGGAGGTTACCGATCTCATCACAGTTCTGGTTATCTTTCAAAGAAAAATGTCCTGAAAGAAACCCCAAGAGCTCAGTGGTGCAACCCCACCCCCTGCCATGGAGCATGGCCACACTGAGCTGCACACAAGCTGTAGAAAGAAGTGATTTTTTCTTGTTGGGAGAGTGGCCACTGGGTTTTATAGGAAGAAGCAGCCAGAGGTGAGTCGTCAAGGTTAAAGTGTTTGCCGCTTTAAGGGAGCGTGGAGCACTGAAACAGACTGGGACATCTCTGGCCAGTACAACATTCATAGGGGGAATTTCGTTTTCCTTATCTTTCTCTGAAAAGTTGTTTTATGTTATTTGCAGTAGCGTTTTGTGAGACCCAGGCCTTTGTTATATTACCAGTTTGAAGAACAGAAAAAGTGGGATTCTTTCTTGAATGCTGATGTGAACAAGTACTGGACAGACACAGGATCAGAGGTCAGTATCTGCTGATGGCCAGATGTACACCCACATGCTCTAGCCCTTCTAGTCTTTCAGTGGGAGTTTATTGCTCTGAGTCGGATGTCAGGTTTTAACATATTCATCTTTTCTGTTTGATGTTTCTAGAAGAAAGTAGCTAATAAGGTGTTCAGCACTGCTACCGAGTCACACCCGAGGTTCAGTCCGCTTTTCCAACAACTGATCCAGCCAGGTCTGTGTTTCAAACACCCATAATATACAGGGTGGACAAGGTTTGTCCACCTGAAGCTTCCCCAGGTGCTAGCATGCAGTTTACGGTTTTTTCCTAATACATTTTACCTCCCACGTTGGCAGTCTCCCCCCAGTAAGAGCCACCCCACAGTAGCTCTGTCTTGTAGAGTACTGTAAGTATGGATAGATTCACTTGGAACAGGACAAATGGTTACTCTCTAGAAGGGGATGTTTCTTCCTTCTGCTTAGCAGCAATGAGGAATGATTTTCTAAACTGGGCACTTAGTACTGGACAAGAGAGATCCTTCTTCAGCAAGTTCCCATTACAATCTGAAATAGTAACACGGCATTTTTGTTATTCAGCTCATAAATACGGATATTTAAAAGTCAGTCTTTTCTCGGAACTCGCTCTCAACACTGTATTGAAGAAGGCCTTTTATAAAGGATGTGCTCACTTATGGTAAATATTACAGACAGAAGAAATTATGCTTTTTAAAAAAAAATGGGAAAATTGCAGAAAGCATTAGGCTTTTTTAAAAAATGCTCAATTTTGCAGCACTGGTAACATTATTTCAGTCAAAAAATAAAATATCTGGGAGTAGCGACTGGGCTGAACACTACATTGGTTTGTCTTTAACAAGGAATAAATTGGCTTTTCTACAAACAGTGAATGGTATTGCTAACGCGAATTTTGTTTGACTGGGAGGTTTCTGCCAGGGTAGTAATTTGGTGCATTATGAGGTTAGTCCTGTAGAAAGGACAGTAGTGAAAATAGCTACTGAGTGTTGATTGAATCAAAAACTAAAAGCTGTCACCTTGAAGAGGACTTGCCTTGAAAACACTGAGGCTTTTGGAGGTGTATGCCAGCAGCTGTGAAGCCAGCTATCCCAGTTAAGCTTCCCAGAGAATGCAGTAATACATGCAATAGAGATTCTGCTAGTGAAATACCCACTTGTGAACTGTTCATGAGTATAAGAAAAATGGATCTGAGGTCTTGCCACCTGAGTTCCCTTCCTCTCCCTCGGCAGGTTATCAGCATGAAAACAGGAAATGAATTGGACACCATTAATAAAACATGAAGCCTTCGTGTTCAGGCTCTGTGCTCTGTCGTTCAAGTGTAGTAGACACTGTGTGAGAAGGAAACAGAGGAGTCAAATCCACAAGTTCATTTACTCTTTTTAACTACACAGCAAACTTTGGCTCAAACTTGGAACTAAACCTTTCTTTTCTTCCCCTGAATTTATTGAAAAGCAATTAAACCCTCATACAGAAATCCTGAAGGATTGTTACTGAATTGTGAGTAGTCTTTCAGAACATAAAAGATCTTCCTAATAGATTTCACTAATAATTAGATATGCCAATATTATTTTTTACCTAAAGGTGTCTTTCACTATGATGTAAATTTTTAGACCTTATTTTCATGCATTTGCTTTTGCAGCTGTTTACGTGATGCAGATTTTTATTTTTTGCTGTGATAGATGCCCTTTTTTTGCCAGGTGCTTAGTTTTGTGATTTTAGGAATGTCCCAAGATACATACCTTGCTCTCTTTTGGGGCCTCATTTTACTAGAGGGGAACGTGTGATTCACCTGTCATAAAAATGTTGTTTTCCACCAAAGAACAAAGGATTAACCCCAAAGAACAGAGGTTCTTTGAGGCTAAGTAGACTGAATGAAGTAGACTGAAAGACCACCACCACCAGCACCACCACCTTTTCTGTCTGTATTTAAAAGCGTCTCATGAAAGGTTATGGTCACAGCAGTATGCAGCCCAAGGATGAGAACTCTCAAAGCTGTTTTGAAAAAGTCATGGGAACAAAAGTAGAAGACCCGGTTCAGCCAGACAAAGAGGCCTTCTGCAGCTATAATAAAGGCTTGTTTTGCTCTATGGGGGAGTTTAATTGCAAAATGCTTAGCATAGGTGAATCATAAGAAGCCCAACCATAGGAAGAGGTTAACCACAGTTACAGGAAAGATTCATCTGAGGCTACAATAAACAAGTTCTTGGTGGGAAGAAACCAGAAGACTCTCCTCAGCTGTGGACAGGCTCATTCCTGAAACTCAAAGGTTCAGTTGCAAGTCCAAAGCAGGAATTCTTCTCCTGACCTTAGTTCTTTTAGGAATTAGCCAAGTACAAGGTCAGGTTGACAGATAAGATGTTTACTGCTAGTGGGAATATTTGTCAAACTGCTGTGGCTGGAACCACCAGTTCATCTTTCACGGGAGACAGCACTTCATAGTAAGGTCCACCACAACTGTACCTGTAACTTGGGCATTAGTAGGACTTCCATATTTTTAAACAAATTGATGTATTCTCACTGTTAAATAAATGTGGAAGCACTGCTTCCTGGATCCTGTCAGGAGCAAGAAGCTCCAGTGTCATAGAGATTTTAGGCCAGGTCCAAACTCCTTTAATTATTTCTGTTTAGCCTCCTTCAAAAGAACTTGCTAGATATGCCTCTTGCTTAATTCCTGAAATGCAGAAGTAAAACCTCAAACTGTGTGAGAAACCTGGACAGTGAGACAATCCACACTTGGCAAAGTTACAAATTCGGTGTTATAGTTCAACTCAATATAAACATAATTTTCTTGGCTGCCATCTACAAGTTTGATGATAGGAAATTGGATTTGACTCATTCCAATGCAAAGGGGCAGTTTGGTAAATGTAAATTTTCAGCCAAAATCATTAGTTGACTAATAAAGTAGAGTTACATTTTCATTGACGTTTATGTTACCATTTGGTTTACTTGGTTTTGCTGTCTGGCACCATCCATAACAAGTGCAGCCAAGCTCTAATTCTCAACTGTTTGAAGTTATTCAGTCTCATGAAGGATATGCCAGACAATTCATTGGACAATATTCAAAGTATTAGTGAGGTTAATTCTAATTGCACACAAAGATCTATATTAACATTTCTGTTTCAACACATTTTTTGTTACTTGGGTTTTAGGTCATATGAGTTGGTTTTCTACATGGTTGCATTTCTGTTGTCAGAATGTCTGAATATCAAATATTAAATTTACTATAGAATCAGTTCTTATGCCAAAGAACTGATATTCCTTTGGTTGCATCAGAATATTTTTGGAAAAATTCTGAGTCCTCAGAATGACAGTCTGTCGGTCTGTGCACGGGTGTCCAGGCGCTGTCTCACCATGAACTTGTGCCTGGCTCCCACCTGAGCAGAGCTTTGCACTCTGGGGAGACATAGCACCTAGTAACTGAAAGAAACAGATGAAAAGGGAAATGTTGGAGACTAAAGAGCACTATCTGAAAAACCTCTTTTGGACAAATCCATCCTATCCAGGGACCACCTTCTGTTTGCTCAAATAAGTTTGAGCTTATTAGAAATAGAAATTGGAAAAGTCTGTAAACAGTGAAGAATAACACAGCTGAAGCCTTGCTGCTTGGGATCAGGTGAGTGGAATTTTGAGTGAACATGATCAATTGAGTGGAAGCCTAACTGGATGTGTTCATGGAGGGGTGCCTTAATATGATTGAGGGGATGTGGGACTGAGCATGATTTATTGAGAGTAAGTGAGTATTCAGTACCGGAGTAGGAACAGGAGTCACTTAACTTAGATTAAAATACAACAGCACCTGGTGCTTGCTGCAAATACACTTTTCCTGGAAAAAGAGATGGTTAGAAATAGCTTTCCTTACCCCCTTAGAGTGTTTTCTAAATAACACATCTCTGTTATTTTTGAAATATCAGTATGTTGAATGTCCAAAAGGTTCTTGCTGAAAATGGTGCCTCTGTTAAATTACCAGTGCCCACTCATTTTCCAGCTAGAGGTACCAGGTGCCCAGGGCCGTTTGGAAACCACTAGCAGATGATTAACCTGTTGGGGAAGACCCCTCGGTCCTGCCCAAGGCTCTGGGCGAGGCCCTTTGGCTGCAGTCATTCGTTGCAGCTTTCCCGCTCAAGCTCCGTCTGATTTCCTTGTATTTCCTGTGACTAAGTTTTTAGGCTCTCTCTGTAGGAGTCTGTTTTATGCCAGTCATTTTTTATAGTATGATTTTTTTGTGTGTGTGTGTCTAGCCTAAACTTTTCCTTCCCTAGCTCCAGGTCAGTGCTTCTCAGGCTGTTGTCTCCTGCCCCTCCCTCTCCTCATCCTGCTGCTCATTCACATTAACTGCAAGATAATTAGAGACTGATCCTGTCCCCTGAGTCTTTGTTTCTCCAGACTATGGCTTAAATCCTAGCCTCCTACAGCAAACCCCACCGAGGTCCTCAGGTTTGGTCCTTTTGGAGCTCCTCTTGCTGTTGTATCTAGTTCTCAGCACAAGGTTCTTTGATATTATAATGTTGTAATGGCAGGAGACCCTGGTTAAGCAAAAACAGAACCAGCCCTCCCTCTTTCCCTCTGGGGGTTGCGGGTTATTAACAAAGCTTTGCTCAGCTGAGCAACATGGAACCATCAGGTCTCTGCCTGCATTCCTGTCTTGCAGCTTCAAAATTCTCCTAGTATTTAAAAAAGCAGGAACAAGGCAGCTTATATAGTCCCAGCAGATCTTCATCCTGGCATGGCTGCTGATCTTTTGAATGTAAAAGCTCACAAAATCCTGCTGTCCATCTCTGCTCCCCAAGAGGAACACGTCTGGGAACTAGATTCTCTGTGGGGTCAGCTCACACCCCGCTACTGGCTTGGCAAAGCCAGCTCCAAGGGGCAAGCACCCCCTCAACACCCCTGCTCATCAGGGAGTCCTTGCCGTGAGCCTGGACCCCTGCATTCTTCCAGCATCCACCCCTGCTCTGCCCTGTGGAGACTTTTCTGTTCAGCGTACCTGTTTTCTTTAAGTTCATTGTGCAGCATTATATCAGCCATTTTGTTGGAATAGAAATGAATTCTATCATCTGTAAAATCAGTGTCTCAAGTGAAGAAATCTTTTCAACTTGCTTTTAACAAGCCCCTATTACTCAGTAGTTGTTAGACCTTATTCCCAGGTGTTTTGCACTGTTTACTCCACTGTGTTGTGTGGAGCTGGTATCAGATTGAACAGTTGGCAATTTCTTGCTTCTCCCTTTCCTGGTCATTCTGACAAGCAGCAGAGTTGCTTCATGTTCTCACTGCAAACCTTCCAAAACTCAAGCTGGACTATTCCCAGTGCTGGGAATCCTGGCAGAGCCTCAACCCCATCCTATGTTCTCCTTTTTGGTATGTGGACTGTTCTTTAGGTCACATCAACAAAAAGCACCAGATCTGTGATGCTTCTCAGCCCTGTAGCAGGGATAAGCAGCAGTATCAGAGCCAGATGAGGAGTTTGGTGCCTTAGAACCAGGTCTTGTTGGTTTGGGATCTTTCCATTTGAAGGCCTCTGGCACATTAAGAGCCCTCCCCTGAGTTTTTCATCGTCTTTCAAGCTGCTGCAATAAACTTCTTTTTCAGTTGGCTCAGCTAGCAGTCTGTGGTGGGTCTCTTGCCTTGTGCACACGTGTGCCCTGGGACCCAGACTGAGCATCACGGAGCTCCTCTTGCACATGCTGCAGAGAAGCTGCTGGCCGGCATCGCATTGGCAGAGTTGAGTGGATCGGGCAGCAGCGTCCCAGTGACTGAAAGCTTCGTGTCATATATGTCATGAATTCCTGCTCTGCTGGAATTCAGCTCTGTGCAGCACCCAGCATTTCTCTCCAGGAGCGCAAGCTGTGCAGAAAGGCTTAGGAGGGCATTTTACATCACACCCAGCATAGCCTGGGTGCAGTCCAAGACTTCCATGTCTGCAGCTGTAGCATAACCAAGGGAGGAAATCCAGGAGTCTGCATCTTGCTGAACAACAGCACCACTTACAGCCTAGTCTCGGATGCCAGGCTGGGGCCGGAGCCACAGAGCAGCAGTCTGCCAGCACCAGGGAAGAGACTGGTACCTGCTTTTTCTGTCTGCCTCAGGATTAGTCCACCACAGCTGGGCTTGTCCGGATCCTGCTCAGTGGCACCCATGGCCTGCACTGGTCTGTGCTGATGAGTGGTTGTGCTGGGGGTTCAGCTCAGTAGGGTGGCTGTGCCCTGGACAGACTCTGGAGAGTGGAGCAACAATTTGAGCTGCTGCTTAAAACACCTCTTTATAACACTTCTACCTGCTGTAGCAAAGAAGGTGCTTAACCAACAGGAGAAAACATCACTGCTTGTGTCTTGGTTTGCCGTAGTCTAGGACAGCGTCCTGCCAGACAGTTACCTGGGCATCATTTCTGGCATGAACTTGAGATAGGAACTGAGGGTCAGGCTTCAGCCTCTTCCAGACAGTCCCAGTAGCAGAAAGTATCTGAAGAATCCCACAGGCTCACACCCAATTTTCAAGGCCAGCATTTCTCCCAGCATACGCAACCCTGCCCAGGAGGCTAGCAGGGTTACATTATCTGGAGTTTGAATCTGGACATGAGGAGGCAGGTGCTGGAGAAAACAGGCAGGCACATGAGCAGTCAAAGGCAAGAGCAAGCGTTTCAGGTCTGCACACTCAGCACATTGTATCCTGTCCAAGCAGAGCTGGGGATGTTGAAGTGAGACAGGGAACAACTGGGGATGTGTTGCAGGGCTTCTGCCAGACAGCACCAGGAGTAAGGCAACGCAGTGCTCTGAGAGCCAGCGGAACTGCTTAAGGTGAGATTCAAGGATTGAGAGGAAAATTATAGTGGAAAAAAGCAAAGCATATTGGGCTGCAGTTCCTGAGGGCTGTGATGAGAGACCTTTTGGCCCCTCATTATGTTGGCACCATTGCTGGAGACACACAGGTCTCAATGGACCAGCACAAGGGAGGATGGTGGCTCGCGGAGCAGTGTCCAGACGAGGGGGGAGCACCCTGCACTGGATGGGGTGTCCCAGGGGGTGCTCGAAGAGCTGGCATTGGGGTTAGCACCCTGCTGGGCCTTTGCTTATGTGTGGGTGTGAATCCTCCAGATGGAGTTTCAGCAAAGAGAGAGCTGGTACAATCCAAATGGGGGTTTAAGGGTGCCCTGTACTGGGAAGGGCCTCAGGCCACAACTGGGTAAATGTCCAGTGAGCGGCAGCACAGACGGTGCCTGCACTGGAAAGCTCTGCCAACACAAATCTCTTAATAGTCTTTCAGTCTCTGCAAGTCCTTAAAATCAATCAGAGGATTAACTAAGCAAAGCTGGTTTTATGATACGTGATCCAGCTTTGTGCAATTGGATCTAATGGACGCCTCTGCTGTGGCCAGGGGTGCCACTGTGCCACCACGGAGGATGGCAGCTCCTGGGCAGGAGCAGGGCAGCCCGGGCTGCGGGTCCCACCGCTCAGGAGGGTGCCAGAGACCAGCAGCGTGACACTGCTTGTGCAAAGCCAGTCACTTCTCTCCACTGGCATCTTCTCTTAATTCAGCATTTCTCCTTGCAGAAGCTCCCTGAAGGAAAGCCACTGACTCCTCACTCGTGACCAGTGTTGTGCGGCTTCTGCGGCACCTTCTCCCGAGGAAGAGGAGTATGTTGCGCTTTCCCTTCTCTCCTGTGGCAGTGGCTCCCGGGTGCGGGTGCTTGGGGTTGAGCTGAAGCCTGGGAGCAGATATTCCCTTCTCCTGCCAGGTACGCTGATAAGCCCTGTCCCCAGAGACGTCTTTTGAGAGGTCACCAGGGAAGCAAATGATGAGTCTCCTGTAAACACACCCTGGCCCCTGGCAGATCAATACTTTAATTGGATTGATGACAACAGGAGTAATCCGCCCGGCTGACACCAGGCAGTGTCTCTGTTTCAAACCCGGGTGTAGGAATGTTTGGTTTGGTTTTGCTAAAGCAGTTTGCTTTCTCTCAGGCTGGAAGTTGCCCCTAGTGACAACTTGTGCATGAGAGCTCTGTCGGGTCCCTGACAGGAGTCTGAGTCCCCCTAAACACGCTGTGGCTGCACGGCATGGGCAGATCTGGAAGTTTCCACTCTACCTGCTAAGGAGTCATAGTGCCAAAGCGATGTGAGGAATAATGGAATATCCCCTCCAGGACTAAACGGTTTCAGTTTTCTGGCAAAATTCTCTGCCCCTTTTTTTCAGACTTTTTCCGCAGTCTGTGGCCAGGTGGCTTGGTCCAGCGATGCAGAGATCATGATGCAACATAACACAAAGTGATACCTGGCTGCCAAACTATCCCACTCTCCAGTATCCGCGCTGACTTGGAGCCTCGCAGCTTTAGGCCTGTGAGCCAACAGGAGTTCATCTATGCAAATGTGCTACAAGAAAATGAGGTCTATAAATAATAGACACCTTGGGCCTGCACGTCAGTACAGGGTAATCCATTGTCTTGCTTGAAATGTATCTGGTTATATTTCATGCTTCTGTGTGAAAGTTGCAGGGAAAGAAAAGTACTGAGGACAAAATCCAACCTTTACTCACCTTCTGACCTAAAAAAAAGAGTGGAGGGGAAATATTTCTTAGCTGAAACTGGTCTCTGGGCAGCCAGGCCTTGGTCTGCGCTCTGGGCTGAGGGGAGCCGTGAGAAACTCCTGCTGCTTCTGCCTCCTTGGCCATGGTTCCCTCCCTCCACTCTGTTTTTTTTCAGAAGAAATGTGAGAAAGGTTATTTGCACCATTTGCCCAGCAAAGGGCTACTTTAGATGTTAACAAAACCCAAACTGTTCCTAAGTTGTGCTGCCTTTAAATCTTTCTAAACTGAATGGTTTTGCCTCACACCAGTCTTGGCTCTTGGGAGGCACTTCTATCTCAACTGCTGCTTTGGGTGGCCCACTATTCTTGGGAATACAGGCCACAGAAATCAGGTGAAATTATTTAATTCTTTTTCTATCCTAGCTGTCAAAGCATTTCATATACCTGGAAAATACTCAGAAATGTGCAATAAGGCTGATGAAAGATATAGAAAAGCATCTGTAGGCGGCACAGCTCTATGGACTGTGATTCCTCAGCCTGGAAAGAGGTGATTGCAGGACAAAATGATAGCAGTCTCTGAAATCAGGAGTAGCATGAAGAAGTCACCCAGAGGTGATTTGCTTACTGGCTCTGGTTTTTCAAACAGAAGGTGGTGGTTCTTTGCACAGTGTGTCATTAATCTGCAGAAATCTTTGCTGCAGAACATTGTGGATGCTGAAAGTTTACATATATTAAAAAAAAATCAACTGGATAAAGTTGTGAAAGGGGAAAAAAAACACCCTAACAGCTATTGAATAACAAACCTCATTTCTGTCATGGTAAATCTCCGCAAACTGTCAGAGTCTGAGAGTGTATTCTGGCGAGGCATTGCTGCAAGCCTTGTGCTGTTCTGACAGTCTTCCACACGCTCTGTTGCTGGACGGGGTATCTTTGCCCTGACCTCCTATGGGCATTTGATGTTATGTTCCTCTGTCTCTCCTCCCCCATGATTTCTACCCCCATCGCATTTTTCTAAAACAGATTTTGTTACAATTAAGTTCTGCACTGAATATATTTTTGCTTTGAGAAGCGTCCAAACAATTCTTTGTGAAAGCACCTTCTGGCTGCCTGTATAGCATTCTGAAAAGGATGAGCCTTTAGATAGGCTGGCAAGTCATATAAATAGTAAATAAATGGTTCTGAGAGATGAAGTTTCCCTGGGAAGCCTGAATCTCTAGTTCTGTAATGGCTTGGTTATCAAACAGATGATTTACATCTTATTAGGTATTTCCATCTGTTGATAGAAAAATGCTCTATTGCATAATGTTGCTTTTGTTCCTGATTCAGTTCTCACCATTGCCAGAAGCGCTTTTGGGCCCCCAGACCAGCCTGTTTAAATAATCAGCTCGGAGCCAGTGGCACTCTGGGGTGCTCAGCCTGGTGGGCGAGCAGGGAGGGCCAGCGGCGAGGGCCTTGGCAGAGCCACCTGCCCCAAGGGCAGCTTCTGCCGGCGGCTCTGCCGCTGCCTGCACCTTCCTCGGGGCTCGGTGCCCACTGGGCTCATTGCCACCCACTTCTGAGAATGGATTTTTCCAAGCTTGGATGCAAATCTCAGTCGCCTCTTTTTCAGTATGTGTAAGTTTGTTCACTTTTGGTCAAGCGTGTCCAAAGGACAGAATCTGTCTTTACAGCGATGGCAGGGAACTTTGTGATCCAGTTGTCCACAGATGTTCACACTTGCAGCCACCCAAGGAGGGGGGGTGTGTGTGCAAAGCAGAGTGCCATTCCCTGTTGCTCTCCTTTTGTGTCCGTTCCACTTTGCCAGTCTGTATGTGGACTGCTCTGCTTCTGGAGGGTGAACTGAGAAACTAGCAGGGCCAAAAGGAATGCATTTGTTGGTTGATACAAATTCGCATCTCCAAAGAACCCTGAGAACTTTAATTACTCCAAAGTATCCCAGGATGCACTGCTTTGTAGCAGTCACTGGGAATATCATATCCTCACATGTAAAACAAAGAAACTGGAAACTGTATTCAACAGGCAAGCAAAACAGGGAATATTTTAATCAGCAAAACGAGGAGAGAGTGTTGAGATGAGTGAAGAGTGGAGGGAAATACTGGGCTCAATGCCTGATTCCTAATCCCTAAACTGTCTTACAATAGTATTGTGAAAGCCAGGAGGAATAAACCTAATACCACAGCTTCTTGCCATCAAGAAACTATGTATTAATACAGTACTGCTAAGGTAATTAACCAAATCAGACTTAGTCCAGTGCTGAAAAGGATTTCTTCCCCCAGGGATAAGCAGATGTCTCAATCTAATTATACAAGTTATTTAATCAGAACCAGAGGTCGGATATCTAATGAAAATACTACCTGGGGGGGGAGAGAGGTGGTAACTCTGAAGCAGTGCAAGCAGAGGGAGGAAGGATACAAGCTTCCAAACTTGTGCAGGTTCTAATGCTCTTCTGCCTTATGTCTATACATAACTTTAAATAAGATCTCAGGATATGAATTTGACAAAAAAAATCACTTGTGAAAAGAATGCATTCTAGCAAAAGTTTGTTTCACTGCCTGGTATGGAAAGAAAATTCTCCTATAAATGTCATCAGTGCTTCACCCTCCCATAGTGCTGACGTAGGAACAAACAGCTGTGTTTCGTCTGAGGCAGTTCTGAGTGTTACTGTTTTGTTAGCCTTGCTTCACCTAGGAAAAAACTGTAACGGATGCCTAAAACCTGCCTGTTCTGCGTGACTGTAGCTGGCAGAGGGTCTGCAGTTGTTAACAACGGGAAAGCTCACGCTGTGGGCTTGCAGGGAGGGTGCTCACTGTGTTCTCAGGAATGGGCAGAGCCCCTGAACCTGGGATTCTTACAATATTCGGGTGGCTGAAGTGCGAGTGGAGACTCTCTCCCACAGGGAAGGCTGTGTTGCTGTCACCAGGAGCCAGCACATGGACTTACTGAACAGTCATGGGGGGGACACGTGTGCTCCAGCCCCAAGAAGACAGAGGAGCTGAATTCCTTTAATTTTATTATCATAGAGTCATAGAATGGTTAGAGTTGGAAGGGACCTTAAAGATCATTGAGTTCCAACCCCCCTGCCGTGGGCAGGGACACCTCCCACTAGAGCAGGTTGCTCAAAGCCCCATCCAGCCTGCCCTTGAACCCCTCCAGGGATGGGGCATCCACAACTTCTCTGGGCAACCTGTTCCAGTGTCTCACCACCCTCACAGTAAAGAATTTCCTTCTGGTATCTAATCTAAATCTCTTCTCTTCCAACTTAAAACTGTTGCCCCTTGTCCCGTCACTGCTCTTCCTGGCAAAGAGTCCCTCCTCCGGCTACCCTTTAGATATTGGTAGGCTGTTATAAGGTCTCCCCGGAGCCTTCTCTTCTCGAGGCTGCACAACCCCAGCTCTCTCAGCCTGTCTTCAGAGGAGAGGTGCTCCATCCCTCTGATCATCCTCGTGGCCCTCCTCTGGACCCGTTCCAACAGGTCCGTGTCCTTCCTGTGTTGAGGACTCCAAAGCTGAACACAGTGCTCCAGGTGGGGTCTCACGAGTGCAGAGTAGAGGGGCAGAATCACCTCCCGAGACCTGCTGGCCACGCTTCTCTTGATGCAGCCCAGGACACGGTTGGCTCTCTGGGCTGCCAGCGTGCACTGCCGGCTCATGTTGAGCTTCTCATCCATAAGCACTCCCAAGTCCTTCTCCTCGGGGCTGCTTTCCAACCATTCTCCGCCCAACCTGTATTTGTGCCTGGGGTTGCCACGTCCCAGGTGCAGAACCCTGCACTTGGCTTGGTTGAACTTCATGCAATTTGCACGAGCCCACCTCTCGTGCAAATTGCATGAAGTTTCAATTATAATTGAAACCCAGGTACTTCTAACAGTTGTCAGAAACTCAGCTGCACGTGAGGACCTTTCCCACGTGCTTGGAGGTAGCTGCTCCCAGGGGAGCCATGCAGTCTCAAGGAGAGGCATGAAGCTCCGGGCAGGACCAGGAGTGGTCCTCTCTGCACTGGCCATGCTCACTCCGGGCTTCTGCCCGTCTCTCTCAGTTTAGCTTGTTCTATTGATGAGGCTCTTCTCTCTGGATTTCTTCCCAACAGTTTTTTCTGCATCTCCACCACTGCAGCCTTGTTCCTGATGCCAGCCATGGTGTGCTGCTCCTGTGCTGGCTTGCCAGCCCCCTCTGTGTCAGGGCCAGACTGGCCAGCAGTGCCACGTTGCCTAGGCGATGCTTTTCTGGTTGTCCTATCTTATTAAGCTGTTGGAGCTGCACGCACCCATGGGGGAGTCAGGAGGGAATGCTGGCCCTGGCTACTTTAACTGGCTTCTTGCGCGTGTGGGCACATGCACTGCAGATAGTGCTGAGCCTTCCCGAGCGGCCACCGACGGGCAAGGAGTTAAAATGTACTGCGTCACCAACCAGTTGCTGCCTTGGAAGCTTTGTAACTGAGGGAGCGTGGGCAGCACCCCCAAAATTAGGATTTTTTTTTTATCTCCAGGACTCTCCCCCTCACGTCTACCAGTCAGTTCCAGCAGACTTGGTCCCTATGGATGGGCACGAGGAGGCTCCTGCTCCACATACCAGCCGCGAGTGCTCGCAGGCTCCTCTCCGACAGGTAAGAGCCTGGGTCCCTCACTGGGGTCCCTGGGCGCTGCACTCAACCAGAGACCCTCAGCCTCTCCAGGGCCTCAGGGCAATGCAGATGCCCAGTAATGGCTGTGCACGTTTGTACCCACCATGTAGCCCAGCCTGGCTGTCACTCAGTGCTGGGGACAGGAGTCCTCCAGAGCGAAAACAAGGCAGCCTGTGCAGCACCAGGCTATGTTACCCTCTCCGAGAGAGAGGGAAAAGAGAAGAACACCACATGCGGCACAGCCACATATTATTTTACTCTCAAGTAAGTGAAAGTCTGGAAAGATCCAAAAGGCTTTGAGTTTGCTGGCCATCTGTAAGCATGTCAGTCTGTTGTTTCATGCTGCCACTTCAAAAATTGTCCTTCTACCCTTCTGAGGCATTAAGAGTTAAAAAATAATAGCTTATGATCAGATTGATTAAACGAGGACATAGGGAAAATGCTGTTCAGCTGAGATTTTCTTCAATTTTTTAAATTTACTGTATTTTTCTTGACTAGTTTCAATGAATCTTAACCTTATATTTTGTTTATGTGTGTTCTCTGCTGTGTATACATATGAAGTTACACACACATCTAGAAAAAACAGGCAACCTTCACACGCATTCTTCCTTCTGAAGTGTAGAGCATCTGTTTGTAACAGCTGAACTGAAGAAATATGGCATTTCTGAACATGTAGCTGTAGACGAATGGGTTGTGATGTGCTGTGAGACCGAATGAAAGAGAAGAGGAAATAAAGTGCAGGGACCACTTGAGTGTATGCAGGTATCAATTCCATTTTTTAGGAATCTGCACCACAGAGACATGTTTACCCAGTGTGGTTTCTATTTGTTAATGTAGAAATCTATACAAAAAAATTTATGCTAAAATGGCCTGATTTTCTACTAGAACCTACAAATGGCAAAATTACAAATTGAGTAATGCAGATTAGGGTTCGTGCATATATTAAACAACCAGTTCGTACAGATATTAAATAACCCCCTGTGAGGTAGTGTTCATCTAGAGGACTTAAACAATTCTGAATTGCCAAACCACAGTGCTCCGAAAGAGAATTTACTAGACAATAGAAAAGGGATTGACAGAGAAAGAAACAGATGAAATGTGATGTCTGTTTAACCTGTTCTTCTTCACTTCCATAATTTGATATGTATTATGACTTCTTTAACCAACCTTTTATTGAGAACTCCTCTCTAGTCTTATATCCAACTTGAATGACTGAAACACTCTCTGCCAGAGGCTTGCAGGGTCTCCTTCTCCCTGGAAGGACAGATGTGTGCACGGACTGACAGACCTGCCTCTGAGCCTCTCCGTGACGTGACCACCTCTGCAGAGTGACCACAGCGAGAGTAAAGCCGATCTCCCGCACTGCTGCTAAGAGTTTTGTTGATGAGGTTCTAGGAAATGTTGACCCAAATGAGTGGGACTGGGAAGAACAGTAGTTAGAGTGAAGAGGTGACACATCATTGCACCATGACTCGAGAGAAAGACCGGATCCCGAGGGCCTGTTGACTGCAGTGGGAATTTGTTGGCCCACAGTGCAGCTAAGCAAAATACAAGAAATACAAGCTGTGGCACAGATCAGAGCTCAGATGGGACAGTCCTGTAACCAGTCTGAGAAGTGCTGGGCCCTCGCCAATGAGCTACTTGAAACACACAAGGAACAAAGAGAAATTTGACTTTGAACTATGCTGTCCTGTATCCAGAAGTTCCTGTGCTGTATGAATAATACACTTCTTTTATCACCTTGTACCTATTCCATACCAATACCTAACCAATCTGCCTGTGAATATAAAGCAGCTGCTTATGCATTGTAGAGTACGTGGCATTGTGGCATCAGACCCCAGGCAAAGAATGTCTGTAGTATTGCACCAGATCATGGCATTTAACTTGCTCTAGTGACAAAGCAGGATCCGCTCCTGCCTTGTCAACTGTGCAGTCCCATATGACACGGACAACCTGCATTTGGTCCTCTGACTTCTCTGGAACACAAACAGTTTATGAAAAGGAGGTGGAGGAACAGTTCTTTTCTAAAATTTGCCCACTTAAAACCAGCCTTGTGGAACTATGACTTAGTCCCTGCTTGTGAAGTTTTCTCTTCTAGAAGCAAAACCGTAAGTGTTAGGAATGATCTGAAGTCTGTTATTTCAGGTGTGATGATTACACTGTGAAAATCCAATTAATTAAGGTCTGTTCAACTTGAAAGGTGAAAGGCTCAGGGCTTTTCTTTATAGGAAGCAGCAGAATGAATGTCGAAGATAAGGTACAGGAGTAAGGATTTGACAGTAACTGCAATGTATAGCCACTGGAAGGATGGGCACTCAGTTCCTTGTTACTGGGACCAGCAGAAATCGTTCTCTGTGGACAATGCACCTGCAGAAGGCAGATGGGGAAGAGGGACTGTGTTCAGAGGGACAGCCCTCCTGGCAGTGGCACTGAAAGCAGACATGGAATTAATGCGTCCTCCCATCCAGGTCTGTGGAGAGCTTTTCACTGGCGTCAGTGGCAACAGGATCAGAGTCGAGTCTTGAGGCTCTTCCCCTGGAGCCCAGAGGACTTTAATGGAATACAGTCTACATTGTAATTAATTGGCTTCTGCTTCTCCTGCAGGAAAGAGTTAATGAAAGCAAAGCTTGTCTGACCAAGGGGCTGGTATGGCTCCAGTGGAGCTATGACTCACAGATTGAGCATCCTGCCAAAGCACCAAGCGAGCTCCTCATTCTCAGCTCCTCCTGTCCCAACAGTAATAGTGCGAATTGGTCCAACATCGTGGCTGGGAAGGTTTGTCCCTCACAGCACCTGCTCTTCCTGCTCAGTTCAATACTCTTGTTTGCACAAAAAAATCAGTGTCTGCTAGATCAGTCCTTACACAGCAAACTGTATTATTTTGTTCCTGTGGTGCAGAGTCCCCAGTAATCTTGTAAGGGCTCTTTGGAGGACTGAAGGAAGTAGAGGTTAATAGAATAATTTAAATGAGTAAGGAAATGGTAACACACAAGGAGAAGTTATTGGGTGAGTGGGTCACAAATGAGTCTTGGAATCTACTAAGTTTGATACTTTCATGATTGAGCTTGGCTCAAAAAGAGGAGTGGAGAAATGAAATTTGTTGGTGGCGTGAGACTTAGAAAACAGCCCACACTTAGTGACATGCTGCCCCAGGCATGATCTTGCACCCCAGTTGCTCACCACTTCCCTCTCTCTGGAGAGAATGAAGCCAGGGGAGAGTCACCAGCAGCGTCGCCTCTCTCTGCTGCAGAGTTCCAGCCTGGACTGCCAGGTCCCTGTTCCCCACATGAGAAGAGCACAGCGAGCGGGGTCTCGGTGTACTGGGCCCAGGCAGGGAGGAGCAGAGATGGGCAGTTGAAGGTCGGTGCCTGATTGCTTCTCTCCAGAAGTACATGATCACTTAAGCAGTGGATTTCATTAAAAATTTATGTTTTCCTTCCTTCTGAACTCTTGTCATCTGCGTCAGTTATCACAACAGGGTTGATGATAGGTCACAAAAAGTGCAAAAAATTATGATAGACAGGACGGGCAGAGATAAGGAGGACTCTTGGTCTTGATGATGAGTTGAATTGCACCGCTTTGAAGCCAGGCTGGCAAACCATAAATATATGGATTAGTACCAGTAAAAAAGATCGAAACCTGAGGTGGAGAGTTTAAACAAGACATAATTTGTAGTAACAGCAAAATTACAGGGATTCATCCCTTCATCTCCCAGCCCTCGCACCTCAACCATGCCACAAGGTTGCCTCCCCATTCTGTACATTTTTCAAAACATCCAATTTTGGGTAACCAGCCTGGGAAGTGTGGCCTGTCAGTATTGAAAGATCAGCTCCGGAACCATGCGTCGACAGAGAAATCAATGTGGAGTGGAGAGAATAAAGGAACACACGGGTCCTACCCCAAATCTGTTTGGAAAATTAAAAAGTGGACGATTCTCCCTGCAGTTCCCCTTCCTCAGCAATCAGACTTTGCAGTTGCTACACTGACTGTAGTCACTACTGGCTGACTTGGAGGGACAAGCACATGAGAGCTCCTGGGTTTGACCAGCTCCAGGTGTGGTGATTCCCAGGATCCCGTTACTTGCTGCACTCCAGTAAAATAACGGCTATTTCTCCTCCGTGTTCGAGTTGATATTAGATTGACAAGATTAAGTGACGGCACAACCGTAGACACCTTTATATGCTGTATGCGTAATCTTTCTTGCTGAAACCTCGCCAAACTCATCCCTAGGTCTTATCTTTCCTAAACCTAGTATTTATTCATGTGGTTGTTTTATGTAAATTGCAAAGAGCCTCATTAAATGGAAACCTTAACTCAAAAGCTTCATTATTAAGGTGGAACAGAGCTCGGACTGCATAGAGTGAAATTACCAATCTTTCGTGTTATTTTGGAAATAAAAGCTTAGTGCCTCAGGCACCTGATGCAGTCTGCACTGAGCCCCCCTGTCAGGAATGATCTGCCTTTAAGGTGAAGAGTTTCAGTGGCCATTCCGCAGGAGAGTTCCTGAGGGCTGAGAAGAGCAGACCCCGTCGGGGAGAGGCTCAGTCCCTGCTGAGAGAGAAGCCGAGGGGATATGGGACCCTGCCCTACCACAGCAAACCAGGAAAATTCCATTTGGCTTCTGGGCCAGGTGGGAAGGTGGCTTGGGCATGCAGCCACGCACCGGCTTTTGCTCCCGTTGTGGCTCAGCTCTTGGTGCCTGCAGCACCTTCAGAGCCGGACGACAACCTGGGAGCTTTGGGAGAGGATGAGGTTTTTGCAGATGAAATTCCACATCACTTGAGTGCTGGCATTCACTGAAGGTAAATACCAACAGTTCTGTGCTTCCATGTTCTCATTTATATTATAAATCCTAATGAAAGAGTTTGAAATGAAAGGCACACACACATGGTTAAGAATGTACAGGCAGTGAAAGCATTTCTCTGAAGCTGGAAATTAATTCCACGGTATTTTCCCTTTCTTAGTTTGACTGAATCCAATATATACTTTACCTGGCTATCAGAACTGGTGCTTCACCAAACGAGTCATAGCATTTTGTTCCTAAACAATGGGCAGTTGCTAAACAGGGTAAAATGAAAGAAGGTACCAAATCAGTATCTAAAATTTGCATTTCTTCTGGAGAAGCAGCTTTTCAGGGACAGCTTGTTTTCTACAGTAAAGAACAGCTTTTTTAAATTCAAACCCTTCAGGAACATTAACATGCTTGATGCAGATCTGTACCCCGTCATACTTCTTATCTCAAGGACAGCACCTCCGACAGCAAAATGCCACATCCATCACATGGGAATATTAGCAAGTGTCCGGTCGGCTAGAGTATGAATAAAACGCGTGACCCGCTGGCTTCATGCCACATCGGCTGCTTTCTGAAGCTGCTACATCCGTCCCAAAATATTACTACATACGATTTGCTTTGTTATGGCAATGGGCATACATGGTTAACTGATTTAGTATTTGTGAAAAGAGGCTGGGGAACCAGGGAGGGACTCGATGCGTCGGGACACCGTGGTGTCACGCACGTGCTCACAGTTGTGCCGAGCCCCTTGTAGAGTTGTGCATGTGTTCATGTCTGTGCACATGCACAAACACAGTTGCAGGGGGGTGTGTGTATGAGGCAAGCTGGTGTGTCATCCCCACTTCTTCTGTGTCTGTTACTCTTCAGATTGTGGATGTGTTCGTGTGTACGTTTTACTTCCCTTTGTTTTGTTTGGTACTTTTAATCCCCTGGGGCATATCTCTGAGCTGAAGAACTTTAGAGCTGATATAGCTTTTTAAAGTGGGGATTATGTAAATGCATATTATGGGGCTTTTATAAATAGGGATTATTTGTTGAATACATTTGAGTGCTTCCTTTGGAGCCATTAAGGTCTGTTGTGTAAACAGGAATTTAGTGACTGCCTAATCTAAATTTCATTGATTCAATAACAGATCACAACAGCATTTTTTTTTTGCATTCATTTTGGCCTTGTGAGAACATATTTCTGGACAATTTTCAAATAATTACAGGACTGTATAAGACTAAAGCTAATCATAGTGAGCATACCTCGCACATCTGTATTAACTGTTCTCCATGATTCACTCTCTATTTCTTCCTCTCTAGTTTTATGGTTAAAATCACTGTTGTCCCAGCCACTAACTTGTTAATTGTCACTTACTAAATTAAGAATTCTGCAAGTTCAGATAAACAAAGCAAAAGAAGGTTTTGCCAAAAGATACAGCCATGCAAAAAGTTGTAAAAATGTATTATCTGTGCTCTAGTCCTAGATGAAGGACATTTAGACAAAGTGCTAAAAATCTAGGGAAACTCAGGGGAGTTTCACACTTACAGACGGTTTACTCTGAGAAGACTTGACTTCTGGACTCCTCTCAGCTGACAGAAAATGCTGGTTCTTCCCTTGCTGCAGGAGTGGTGCAAACCCACTGAGCCAATGTTTAATGAAGTTCTCTCAGCCGGTGTCACCCAGCGCTGAGCTGCAGGAGACTCGGCTCCAGGGCCCGGTTCCACCATGGCCGGAGGAGCTGCGGTTTGCCCTGGCTGTTCCCCGATGCCCCTGGGTGTTAATGCAGCTCACGGTGCAAATGCTGCAGAGGAGACAACATCTTCCCTTCCCAAGAGTCCCCACAGTGGGCTCGGAACTGGGTGACTCCTGCAGAAGTGAGCCTAATCCTGTTCAAAGACAGACTGCAACGAAAAAGGACTTTCTGTCATGATTGAAGATGGTCAGGGTAACTATGACCACGTTTCTCCAGACAGGTGGCTTCCAGGGCACAGTAGCAGGGTGAGAGCCTCTCTGATATTTGGCACTTGCTATATCTTCTGGACTCAAAGCTCACAGAATCCAGCGCGGCTTCTCAAATTGACTTTTGTCTTCTGTGTGGGAGTCTTGTTGACCTGGAGGTACAAGCAGCAATGTCTTTGTTGTTTTGCCTTAGAGGAGAAAGCGGTCTTAACCCCAGGCCAGGTTAAAGCCCCTGCGACACATTTGAAGTCACTGGGTCAGATGGGATTTGTCCAGTAAGTGAGGGCACGACACTGCGCGATTACTTCTCAGTGTGTTGGTAGCTTTGTTATTCTGCGGTGTAACTCCAGAGCAGCCTTCCAGTCTGTACCAGTGAGGAAGAGAAAGCTGGTGCTGTTCAACCCAAATAAAACCGGAGGCTGGAAGGATTTTCCCCACTGAACCCCTCCTGCTGCAGTGCATGGATTCTCCTGCCCCTGATGGGACTGCAGTGCCCGTCGTTGCAGATCCTTGTGGTGTTACATGTGGGAGCTGAACCCGAACTGGGAGGGGCGTGGAGCGGGGCCTGGCATGCCCGTATGTCCAGCAGAAAACTGCTGGGGAGGATTCCTCCAGCTGCTTTGAGACAAGCTTCCAGCCGTGATGTCCTGACACAACATGGCCCCTTGTCGCAGCTTGACCCCGAGCGACAGCAAGCCTGCACATCCCCGGTACCTGGGTCCGGCCAGGGAGCGCAGCAGGCGCTGCACAGCCGGCATCCCCCGTGGCCGAGCTCGCCCAGTCCTCCCACCAGCCTCGGATCCAGCTGCATGAGGCAGTTTTGATGCTGTCACAGTCACACAGAGAATGAGTCATATTGAACATCACCCATGGGGTTGCTTATTCCTTGAAGAAGGAATGGACTGCATGCCAATATTCCTGGTAAGGCATAATGAAGGAACTAGCTTTTGCTAGGAAACCTGGATGCCCTCCTACAGGGATTCGCTGGATGATATGGCTCTGGAAAAGCAATGTAAAAATAATAATACATATCATAAAAATAATTTTTAAAAAGCAAAGACACGTTCAACATTCTGAAATATTGACAAGGTCTTTCCAACAGCTCACCCCTCAGCAGCACACCTCAGTGGAGACAGGAACACTGGGAACATAAATATACACAGAATCACAGAATCGCCTAGGTCGGAAGGCACATCCAGCTCTTGAAGTCAGTGCTTATATGGACATGCCTTGACCCTCCCTGTCCACTTTACTTAGGGTCAGCACTCTCCTCTGCTTTTACCTCCTTCATGTTGTTTTACAAAAGAGATATTTTGCCACCTGGCTCTCACTTCTGGAGTTGGAGTTGCTGAGGAAAGTGTTAAATGGGAATTTCTCATCTTCCTTTGTTCTTTGCTGTTTCCAGTCTTTAAATTCAGCCTTAAATTAAGCAAAACAAGCCCAGAGCACAATCTGTGCACAATGCCTTGGTTTGAAAACATCGTTTGATCAAGCTTAAACCAATACTACTGTGTAACCAGTCTGTGATGGGGATCTAAGTTATCACACCCAATGTGTTTTCTCCTTTGGTGACTTCTGAAATACATAAACAGATTACAGTTTGAAATGCGATCTCAGCTTTTGGAAATTATTCATTTCTATTAATGATTTACTGATATACACACAGCTTATTTTGCATAAAGTTAGAGCCGGGTACATTTATTCATTGTGATTCCCTTAAAAAATGGATATAAATATCAAAAGCAATTGGCTACCCAAAATTTGAATATTGTGGCACTGCATCATGGATAGTTGACATGAATATGAGTCTAGGTCAGAAAAAAAATATACAGAAAATGCTTAACCAAGGATGATATTTTATAGCATGTCACTGAATCATCTGAAAGGGTTATATTCATTACAAACGTATGCAGTGCTTGCAAAGGATTTCTCATAAAAAAAAAAAAAAAAGGAGACCATTATTCTCCTAATGAAATATGCTCCATGATCTATGAAACCCATCGCTCCTGCAAAGTCCGGCTCTTTCTAGGGCTGGCTACCTGAAAAGAGATGCCGGGTTCAGTGAAAGGAAACAATTACACATCATTCCACAGCTAAAAATGTTCAACCCCAAACTCGTCAGTTTTGGCAAGGACAGTGTGAAACCAAGCCTGCCAGCAGCACAGTGTGTCACACTTGTAGCTGTTCATTCCGTGATGCAGCGAAATGAGGGCCAGCAGCTTCCCAGCCCCCTGGGGTGCTGCCCGAACCCTCCCAATGGGCAAGCGCTGGTTCCTCTTGCTGACGGTTTGGCCCTCGGCTGCCAAAAGGCAGGAGCGGTTCCTGCTGGGCTGGATGTTGTCACCCTGCCCACTGCGAGCCTAGAGGAGACGGACCTTTCCAGCCTGGTGTGAGACAACCCAACCAGCAGCTCCAGGGGCTGGGCAATCCAGGAGAGGGGTCCAGCGTGCACCAAATCACCAGGCGGGCACCTCAGTGGGTGCAGGCAGTGCCTTCGCTCCACTACCCCATGGCACTAGGGACCCGATTCACCACAGCCTGCGGGGCCGCCATCACCCTGGCACAGGGTGGGCAATGCAAATAGGGGTTCACGGTGCTGCAGACTCGCTGGCGTGGGGTGGTGCAGCAGCCCTGCTCAGTCCTCACAAGCCCAGAAGCCAGCTTTGGCTCTTCTGTCTGCTGGCTCCGCAGTCCCAGCATGTAGGGCTGGAGTCACCCGAGTCCAAATTGGTGCTTTGGTGCACAGAAATGGCAACATTCCTTCAACACAGAGACAAGGATGGGGCACACCTTCTCAGGAGGCAGCAGTTAATGTCCTTAGCAGAGGAGAGCCACCCTGCCTAGGCGTCTCCTCTCTACTGGGAGAGAGCAGGGCATCTGTGTGCGGCCATTGACATGTTAGACTCGTACACATATCGATCCGATGGTTCATTGTTCACCCAAGCCCTTGGCAAAGGTCACTGTCTCTGCTCCCATTTTACAAATGGGAGCACAGAGGCAAAGATTAATTTTCAGAAGTGATTAATGTTCCTGGTGCCCATCCTGATTCACGTTGGGCCTCAAGCCCCAAATGAAGTCTGGAGCTGGGTTAATTAAGGTGTCCCCTGCCCCTCTCCCAGCGCTGCCAGACACGTCCGTTGCTTGTTGTCATTGTCTTTCCCACAAACTCCTTCCCCCTTCATCCTGTGCCAACCCTCAAACCGGCTCAGACACTTGCCTCTGAGGCTGCTTCCAAGACCCACGTTTCCCGTGACGCCCAAACGATCTCAGATCCTCATTTCTTGGGCCTCGGTGCTTTATCCCATGGGATGTTTAGGAAGGAGCTCCCGCCTTCCCAGGGTCCGAGTTTACCGAAAAGGTAAATCAGGGCTTTTAATGTCCGAGCAGCTCCTCGTGGCTGCAGGGTTCGGCGGCTCGGGACCGGGGCTATCCCGCAGAGTAGCTGCCCAAAGCCGCAGGGCAGAGGGGCCCGA
>JAHREE010150761.1:10685-26019 GCA_033628505.1 Tringa tobata | reverse complement strand
CCCCCCCGTTGCTCCCCATCCTTCCCCGGCAGCCGCCCGGGCGGAGCGAGCGGGGCTCGGTGGGCTTCGCTCGTCCCAGTAACGGCACCTCGGGGAAACCTCGTCGTTGCGCGTAATTCCGCACTTGGATTCCGCACGGGTGCGGGTGGCCAAAACCCGAGCTTCAGGACCTGGGAGCACCCGTGAAGCAGTGTAGCTGTGTTTGTGGGACTGCCGTATTTTACCGATCTTAACGCAACTTTTTGCTTCTACAGCGTGAGCAGAAAACGTTCTAAACAGAACTTTCTTCCCCCTTATTGCAGAAGTAGTAAATGACACTAGTATAGCTAAGAAGATTCCTGCTCTCCACTCAAACCACACTCCCGGGTGTTCTGATGTCACCAGTTTTCCCTTTCATGGTTTCATGCCCTAATATTTTTGTGGTTATACCAAGAAAGGCTGAAAATTTAGTTACTGCATTCTCTATTTCTAGAAGAATCAGCTTGCACCTGTGCTTTAAACCTCTTCTCTTTCAGCAAATATCAAGAAAAGTCACATGTGAGAATTGTGTTTGTCTTTGCAGGTCCTTTGATTCCTGCAGTACTTTGTCCATTGGGGGAACTTTTGAAATGTCTGTATACAGAGCTTTTAGATTGATGAAATACTTAGTCAAAATCTGGTAGTAAAGCACCAAATTCTTTCTTTTCTATCTGGCAGATAACTTACTGATGTTCTTGAACATCTGGCACTTGCTAGTTTCCCTACTTGACTCTTGGTATAAATTATATGCTGTGAAAACAGCAGGTTTAAAAGGGATTTTCTAGTGATAGCACTGCATCCTGCATAGGAATTTGTATATAATTATTTTATAGATATATCTAAATTTTTAGCATCAAATGTAAGTTACACTTGAAAATTTATGCGTGAAAATTCTTGTCTTGATTGCATTTTCATTTTGTTGCATTTTCTGCCTTTGGGGTGTGTGTATAATACTTGCCTAAGCAACGATGCATTTGCAATATATAATGTTATAAATTATTGCATTCTCAATGTTTCTTAAAATGTAGCTATTCCACATCAGCTAATACAAAACTATTACATTCTACTCATTCAAAATTCTAGTAAACTGGGTTTTGAGATTTTAAAATAAAGTTACTTTGAGCAGTTACTTCATTAAATGCTATGTTTAATGCTCACGAGTATGTAAAGAAATGGTTCGCTTTGTGGTACAAATAAGCTAGCAAATGCTGCAGTTTAGCGTGTTAATAACTTTCCTTGGCACACAGAGCGCAATAAGAAATCTCACTTAAAGGATTCAATGTGAATTGTATGTTTTGTCAGCTTTTGTTACAGACTTAGCTTCCTTTTTTTGTAATGTGACTCATTTTTATAGAAAAGCACAGAATTGTAGGGTTGTCGTAGAGATCCTGAATTCCAAAAGTTTTGCTGTGTTTACTGAATACTTACTAATTGCTGAATAGCTGAGCAAATGCAGTAGCTTAGATGATACACTCCAGTAAAAAAGTAAAAGAGCATGCTGGTTCAAGGGTTTGAGTTAATGTATCATGAAACCATTTAAATTAATTTTCAACTCTGAAACAGTCTTTCCTTAGCTATTCTTTTGTGTCTTTCACACACATTGGTAATGCTGTAACTCTGCTGCCTTTAAGAATTTCTGTGACGGCCAGGCTTTAAGGAAAGAAGCAGCAAAATCGGAAATGGACAAAAGAGGTTTTATTTTTCATTTTTACAGAAAACAAACCCTTGTTTGCACTGAATGATTAGTTGTACTGCTTTTCTATATCAGGAGTGATTTCAGTAGCCTCTTCCTTCTGAGCTAACCTGGCTGGCAAACAGCATTTGTATTGATACTTAGAAGGGAAGGGTCAGTTTTCACATTACGTTCTCATAATGGATGAGATGTGCTGTGAGTGCTGGGGAGGACGAGCACCCTTGGGTTGTTCAGTTTGTCAGATTGTATAAGGCGCTGGCAGCCCCACTGCATTAGCTCTTTCATGCTGTTGAGCAGCAAAAATAAAATACACTTTATATATCTTATTTCTGCAGTGCCACAGCGCTCAGCTGTTCTAAAAATCAAATGCCCCAAAGGTTTGCCTCTCTTAGAAGAACTTGTTAGTTTTCTTGGTCAAGGATTAAATAGCAATTACTGGAGGGAGACTTGAATTTTTTTATTTTTTTTTTTTTTTTGTTATGGCTGTTTCTCGCTGAAGTGAAAGTCTGAGCTCATCCTGCTACATCAGGAATAAGCACACGAAGGTAAGACTGTGATGTTGATGCATTAAAGAAAAGCAGATGTATGAAGAGTTATTTAACAATGCATAAAGAAATAGCAGAATATGCAAAGTAGATAGAAGCGTAGATAAGGATAAGGAGTTATGCGGATTACCAATATTGGAGGGGTTCAGGTCTGCACTGATATGAAATCCTTCCTTGTAACCCAGGGACCGAGGGAGCTGCGGGAGCTCTCTGCTGTTGGGCAGACGCTCTCCAGAGCAGGGTCACTTTTGCGCCCGCGCTGGGGCTGTGGCTGGTCCCTTGACAGCATCAGGCTGTTCTGGCTGTGCTCGGGCCAGGCTCTCTCCTCTGGCTGCATCTGCCTCCAGAGTGACCGGTGGTGACCTGCCCCCCGTGCCCAGGCGTGCACGGTCCACAGCACTCTGCTGGTCAGACTGGGGAGGTGGGGTGAAGTGGTGGCCAAGGGGTCTCTGGCCAGTGGGGGCAGGTGGCATCAGGCAAAACGGTCCCTGATGGGAGCAGAGGCACAAGGCTGCGCTGTGCCTTCTGTGCACCTCATCCCTGCTGGGGCAGAGCGGCCTCACGCCCCTCTCCAGGTGCTCGGGAGGGCAGCTGCACTGTCCAGACCCTCTTGTCTTATCAACTGGTTATCAGCAGTTTTAGGAAGTTGCTGGTTTCCGTAAGGCAGACAATATTCAGCAGAGTATCACTTACTTGGTTTTCCTTTTGTTTTTAAAAAGGTAGATGGTTGCTGCTCAGCTTTCCTGTGTGCTTAGGAAAGGGTTGTTGTGTTCCAGTATCCGTCTTTCCAGATTTCTTGTCTTAGAATATTATTGCCATCACTTGCAAGAGCAGAGAGTGCTTGCTCTATAATAACTGCAGAAGTGACTACAGCACAGCAGTTTGCCTTGCTAGGCACAGTCACGCATAATTATTGATGCTGTATTCTTCTTATGCTTTCAATGGAATCTGGTCTCTTCTGCTGACTGCTCTTCACTCAGAGCCTGATCCCAGCAAAATGCCGGCAATGCAAACTGTCCCCTAACGAGGTAAAGCAGCAGTGGAAAGGCTGTAATCTCTTTTCATGTAAATTTGGAGCATCAGTGTTAACACTTTGGAATCTTGTTCCTAACTCTGCCAGTCCCTGCTCTCTCTCTCTCCCACCAGGAAAGATTTCAGCACCGTCTGGTTAAGCATATATTTTAATTCTGCGCTAATGTTGTTTGCATCTATTTTAATTTTATGCTAATGCTACCGTTGTTTGGTTGGAGCTGGATCAGCCCCGGGAAAGCTCAGCGTTGTTATTTCACAGGTATTGGAAACAGGCTTGGGTTATGCCCCAGGGCAGAAGTCCACAACTGTGGAATTGCTTCTCCTTAGCTGCCTTGTGTTGTTTCTTACAGTTGGGTTGTTTAAAATCAGCACATCCTGGCCAACAAACTCTGAGCTGGTGCTGGTGTCTTGTCGCATGTGCTCAGGACAGGAGTGCAGTCTGCCGTGGCTGCCCGCAGCGGGGACGCTGCGGACCCGCTGCCCTCCTGCTGCTCTGGGAGCAGATCAGCTCCAGGCAGAGGCAGGAGTGAGCTGAAATGGGGTGGGCTGTTTTGGTTTTGGTTTAAAATGCTAAATGTCCTTAGATGAAAGTGTCTGGTCTCGCTAAGATTTATATTGCTGCTTAGAGAGACCTGGTCCAACAGACCCTCCTGAAATGGGCGACTCCAAAGGACAGGATTTCTCCAGGCTTACACCAGAGAATACGATGTGGCTCTGATCAGCATCATCCTTCTCTTTTACATGTATGTGCATATATGGGAAAAACACAGAGAAGGAGCTCGTTAAGTCTTTCATGTGAACTCCCACTGAGCTTTGCAGAGCTGATTTATGGGCGTTCAGCATCTCTCCCACTTGTGATTTGTCAGTGAGTGTATCTGTGCATGTGTGTGCACACACGCTCACCTGCGCATAGAAGCAGAAATACAGGCAACTGCACTTCCTCAGGTTTTCCTTTGTGATTCACGTAAACTCTACCCACAAATGTTCCCCCTAGTTCTGATACGAACTAATAAGACCAGGCTTCTCCATGTACCTACCGTGCTGTGCATGGAAATTGTAAGGTTGCAAAGGCAGCGTCAAAGCAGATGATACTGGACACAAGATATAATGTGCATGTTAGATGAGACCTCATGAATATTTCATGTTCCTTGATACCACATTATTTTTGGTGTTGGTCAAAATGAGTGTTGTTTCTTCTAAGCTTTGCAAAGGTGTTTTAGTTACATGGGTGCCCTGACTCATACACTGCTGAGAGCTGTTGCTGCAGAGGAAAATGCTGTCCATGACAAACTTTAAAGATATGTTTTTTATTGATTTTTCCTCTTTACCACCTTTCTTTTGGAGCATTCTGCCCAATAAAGCCATCTGTGCAACACGTCCAGCACCAGGTCGTGTTTCTGTGTGGACACATTGACTTCTTGCAGCTCCACAGAGGGCAATCCACTTTTGATCACTTTGCCAGATTATCATTCTTCCAAGGCTTCTTGCTTTTTCATCCCTGCAGCAGCTGCTCTAGGGCCGAAATGGACAGCAGTCACCGCAGCCAAAGAACAGTATTTCTTTCATAATGGTCCCAAGCTGTTTTTTCTGTCAGCATGTTTAAGAAAGGCGGATGAGTAGCTGGAGCTGCTCGGTTCCCTGTACCCGTAACAGCTGAGTGCCTCGAAAGTAAATGAATGAACAAGTGCACCAAAATCTCCTTGCAAATGTCACCTATGTGCACAAGAGTTGTCAGATGCTCCGTGGAAGTGCCTGCTCCTCACATGGGGATCGATACAAGGTATGAGAAAGCCAATGGGCATTTTTTCATTTCACTGTAGCTGTTTGGGTTTTTTTCAGTGGAAGTTTGTCCTGTGATTTTTCATTACCTGGAGCTCAGTGTGTGTTAGTACCACTCACTGACCCTGGAGGCTGTGCGACTTTGAGATTATGCTGGATCTTGGATTTGTAGTGAGCCAGAAGTCTGGGAAATGAATTTGATTTGCGTATTTGTATCTTTTGCAGTCATTTGCAGGATTGCTTTTAAAAGTCAGGTCATTGCATCAGGTGTCTTTATGTAATTTTTTTTTAAATATATAATTAGTTTTAAATTGGAGAAGTTTTTTCAGTCACGTTTAAGACTAACCTGGTTAAGACAAAAGAAGTGGTAGCTTTTGAAATAAATCAGCAAAAGCATGGACAGTGGGAGAACTGTAGCACAGAAGGGTGCTTTTCAGGTTTGCTACAATGGAGAGGTTCCTCTAAGTGAGTATTGGAGCTCCTGGAATTTAGTCCCAGAGGACTATGAGAAATATTTTGAGGGTTTTTTTTTCCAGTGTTTTTACTTCTCATGAAGTGATGTAATAAGTCTTTCCTTAAGTTGTAAGGGTTAATTTCTATGGAGTGCTGAGAGGGCCTCAGCAAAAAGAGGTAGAGCAGAATGTGATGCTCCTGGTGAGTGGTGAGGGTCTGCAGGCAGCTGGCTCTCGGGAGCTCCGGTGGAAAGAGCATTTCCACGTGCTCCCCGAGGTGCTGTGTGGGCAGAGCTGCGCTGTACTGTGCTGCTCTCCTGTGTCCCTCCCTCTTACCAGTCTGTACATGGGTATTTTCCTGGTCTGTGCAAAGTGGTGCTGACCCTGCTGCCCCAGGGCTGTGGAGACCAGGATGGGCTCTCTGTGTGTTTTGAGAAGCACTGTGGAAGGGCATCACCCACTGCTGAATGGTGTCCGTCAGCCCGGGAGCCCCGTGGAGCTCCAGCTCGTGATGACGAGCACAGCTGAGTGCCGTCTCTCCCACTCCCAGCTGACTTGCATCAGCACAGTGTTATTTTCACTTACATTGCCTGTGGCGGAGCTGTCTGGAGAAGCTCCGATGTGCTGTGGTGGCTGGCCCTTGTCCCCTGCCCTTTCTCCTGGCCAGGTGGATGTCGGGGTGCAACTTTGGATTTCTTTTCTTCAGGACCAAAGTCCACGTCCCTTATGCTTTTGTGTCCTCTGCAGAGCTCAGAGTGCCAGGAGATGGTGAGTACTTAGTGCTCAGAACAGTTTTAATCACGTCTTTTCTCATGCCTTAGCACAGTCTCAGGTGTCGCAGCGTTATTTGGGAGCAAAGGGATGAAAACTGTTGCCAAACCTGACCTCACATACTGCTTCCCTTGTCGTCCCCGCAGAGCCCTTCCGAAGAGTCCACGCACTTGCGCGGCAGAGACTCGCGGGGGCGGAGAGGGCGAGGGTCCGACCCACTGTGCTCGGCCCCTGCGGCAGCTGGGGAGAAGCCTGTCTGGGCTTGGGTCACCTGCTGGGGAGGGAAAGGGTTGAACCCGGTAAGGAAAAGCCTCCTGTCCCCAAGCCCTCCCGCAGTACCCGGCCGTGCTGCTGGTGTCCACCTGGGAGGGGACTGGATGTGTCCCCTGGGGGGGACTCGCCTCCCCAGCCCTGGCCCAGCCTCACCGGTTGGGGACAGGCACAGGTCAGCGTCACTAAGAGGGAGAGGATTGAATCGATACCTGGAGTGTTTGATATTCTGCTTAGTGGAACACTTGTTATATCTTTAATTACTATTTCTAAAAGCACCGCAGGATTGGAAAGCAAAAGGCAGAAATAAATAGCAAGGGGTGATCAATTGGGCATGAAACCCTTGTTATTGATCACCTTTAACCTCTGCTTAAACTAATGACAGAGCTACCATTTAACTGTCCCCAGGCACAAAGCGCATCAATTGTACAAGTGCCACATAAATCACGGTGGGTTGCGGTGCGTTGCCACTGCCCGGGAGCCAGCCAGGGGGGCACTGCCCGGTGCTGCGCCGCTGCAGCACCCGCAGATCTCAGGTTAGCCGCTGCGCCGTGCACTGGTGTTCCGCACAAAAAGGCTCCTACAAGCAAAGCTTTGTCGCAACTCTCAGCGTAGTGCAAGGCTGCAGGAATGACAGCATTTCCCCTGCCTGCCTTTGTCCCCAAAGAGCTAAAAAGAGATTTATGCTGTTAGAGATCCCATTGGTGCAGGCTCCTGACCTCCAGAGAGCAGGGCTGGGGATGGTTACTGGAGCACAGTGAGTCTGCAGGAGGGAGGACAGACAGGACTTGGGTGAAATGATGATCCCATATCTGAGCAAGTACACGAAGCAGCAGAGTTTGCGGGAGTGATGCGGGCTGGGCACAGTAAGGATCTCCTTTTCCCGTGTGCCTTCAGTTGGCTTCCTGAATTGTCAGCTGTGCTGGAATTGCCCTTTCTGTTTGGTATAGGGGTATAAAAAAAAAAAATAAAATCAAGATGTGCAATTGGCAGCAGAGGGAAGTCAGCACAGCCTCTCCAGATAACAACAATAATGTTCATTAACATTCAATCTACAAATTATCCCTTGAAATCCCAGCCTGGAGATTTGCCAGTTTTCAACACAAAACAATGTTTTCTCTTAGGTTTCCAGCATGGCAGCGTTTCCAAGGCTGTGTCTGACATATGCCATCACGGAGCTATCAGCTGTACATCCTGCCATGTACAGAGCGAGGGGCTACAACCTTGCCTTCTGAGGGGAGTGTTTGTATTTCATTAAAACAGGATGGCTGCTCTGCAGATTCAGTTCCCCAAAGAATTAGGAGGTGATCTTTTCCTTGATGTTCCCTACTCTTGGTTTTGGTGAAAGCAGTGGGCTTTTTCAGCAGCTTCCAAAAAGCTGTTTGTTTCCAGAGGCTGTTTAGTCAGCATTCACACTGAGCCCTGGGTAGGAAAGGTGGGGAAAAGTCTCAGCAATTTAGAATAGTTCCATTGAGCAACATGTCTGTGCGTCCATCTCTCTTGGGATTGCTCCTGTCTCCACAGGGACAAGGAAAAGGTCCCTTCTTCTCTGCTATGAAATGGGCTGTCCACAGTGTGATGCTGAGCACAGGCTGTGCCTGCGACTGGCGTTGCTGTGCGCGTCCCTGGAGGGCTTCCTTGGGAGACCTGGATTAATACACACTTTGCCTTTGAGCTGCCATTTGGAGGGTTTCTACTGAATCCTTAAAAATCATTTGGGTGTCCTCATCCATCAGCTATTGGAAACATTATTGATAATACAATCATTCCTCCTTTGGTCACTCTGTTTCCCTTTTTCTCTGCTGTGGATGCTGTAATTTGTCACTGCTGTCCCCCTGGAACATCAAGAGTCAGGAATCTGCCCAGGTGCACCACAGGAGCATTGTAAATGCAGCACAGGGGGCCCTCCTGCCTCTCTTACTGCCCCGGCGTGTGGCCAAGGCTGCACCATCCTTGTCCACAGCTGAGGGACCCTCCAATATGGCCTGGGGGACACAGAGCAGCCTTCCTGCCTCCACATCTGCTCAAGCTCTGCGCTGGCCAGGCTGTGGCTCTGACTGGTCTGTTCCAGCAGGACCCCACTCTGGGGTGTCCCAGGTTTGTCTCCCCCTGTGTTGTGTTCCCTCCTTGCCTTTTTCCGTGAGGGTCTGTGTGGTGCCGAGGACGATGCAGCCCTCGCAAAATTCCTGCAGGTGAGTCCCTCCACTGGGAAAGCCTCCAGCTGGGCTGACATGGCACCTTAGCAGTCACTTGTGGTAGACCTGAGAATTCTGGGGACCTTTTTTTTTTCAGGTAGTACTTTGTTTTCTGGTTTCCATCAGCCTGGCACTGGCAGGGGTGCCTTGGAGGGGTGACTGTCCCACTTTGCTCCTGCCCCTGCCCCGGGTCTCCAGGGGGTTCCTGTTCACTGGCACTGTACTCACTACAGACAGCTATTGGTGCAGACGGTGCTGCTGCTCCTCTCATGGTCAATGAGGGAATAAGCCATAGGCATCTTTAGCTCTAAGATGGTAGGTAGCTTTCATTCTCTAGGGACTTCTAAGGCCGGGGCCTCTCAGAGCACAAGGACAGAGAGTGCCATCCTGCAGAGTCCTGCTCTGCACCCAGCGCTGCCGGGAGGATTCGCCTCAGACGCCTGGGATGGCAGACGCAGGCCAGGGGGGACACCGGTGGCTGCCGTCCCTGTGCAGTGAGCGGCTGCCGGTCTGGCAGGGGCAGCATCTCTGCACACAATAAAATCTTCTTACATGTCAGTCCAGAGGGGCTGAGCTCCCTGCTGACAGCAGCTGTGCGGAGAGCTTGGCATGGATTTGCATAGATGAAATGATTTCTCCTGCCATTCATTCAGTCTTTCTGTCTGCCGGCTTCCCTGCTCCTCTGTGGAATCCGGGGTCCACACAGAGAGCATTCAGCCGGCCGCGAGCGCTTTGCTGTGCGTTGCTTTGCACAGATGTCCCCGAGCAATTCCATGAATTGTTGCTCTATAGTCACTAAGCTGTTTGGGAAAACATTTCAGATAACTGTCCTACGCATTGGGGTGACTGAATTAATGGCATTTGAATGGTCAAAAAGATAGTGTGAATTGGAAACAATGCTCTCCCTGTAATGGGCGGCAGGAGAATTCCAGCTGGTATTTTCATTGTTAATGAGCAAACCCAGGGCTCTCTGTGGCCTCACTACCTTGGAAGGGGCTGGAGAAATGCACAAACCAGCCCGTCACTTCCCCTTCTGAACTTTTCAAATGCCAGGAAAGGAATGCTTTTCAGATTGTCTGTTAGAGCTCCACAAGTGAGACACTATACCTCAGCTGCGAGAAGGGGAGGGGGAGGATTGCCCAGGGGGATGCTGCCTGAGCACCATGCTGTGCGATGTGCCTGGGTGTGCGCCGGTCCGGGAGCTCCTCTGCCCTCGGATGCCAAGTACCACCTCTGGCTGAGGGTGCCCACGAAGGTGGAAGCAAACCCTGCAGCACCCTCACACTTTGCCCGGTCTCACAGTCCCTGCATGTCCCCTGCTGACCGTTCTGGAGTTGGGGTGCGGGGCAGTGGGAGACTGGGGCTGGGGGGGCAGAAGAAGAGGGAGAAGGGTGTGCGCCGGCAGGAGCAACCGGTGTGGGGAGCTGAGACACACCGTCACAACTGCTGTAACCGACCAAGCCTGTGTCCCCGCAGCCTGAGCGGCCACCACAAAAAGCACATTGACCCCAATCGTGGTTTTCAAATACACTGCACAGTCCCAAACACAGTTTTCATGGCACGAGAAGACTGTCAGTGTCTTCTCACTGGACTGAGAGATGTCCTTTGTGGCAGGAGGAGGGGTGAGCCCACCTGCACTCAGCCGGTGCACCCCATGTGGTGGCAGGTACTGCTCCAAGGAGGTGCTTGGTGGTCAGGAGAGCTTTGCTGCATCTGGGCTTGGCAGAGCACAGCGATCCGAGCCATACATCATCAGGAAGAACGCGCACTTGGGTAACACATTAGAATAATACATTATTAGAGCACTGTTGCTATGGTGATGTATTAGGGCAATATATCATTAAGTACCTTCCATTGATGATGTATTACTCCAAACATGGCTCCTGCCAGCACCAGCACAAGGGCCACAAGGGAAGTCTTGTCTTTTTTCGGAAACTCTACCCTTTCCCTAAGGAAAAAAATCCAGTTGTAATGGATATGGGGCAGGGACTGGCTTGGGGCACCTTTTCCTCTCTCCTGAGGCCCTCTACAAGCGAAGCTGGCTCTGTCCCGAGCCACCTGCTGTGTTTCCTGGGGACCTAGTAGCTGCATTTCAGTGCATTTGGGCAGAAGGACCTGCCTGTGCCTGCCAGGCAGAGGGACGAGATCTGCTGGGCCCTGCGCTGAGCCACAGGAGCTGAGGCATCACACGTGCCTGCCTCGGTGCAGTGTGGAGTCCCATGGGATACGGCGCCTGCCACGACAGGTCCCATGCTCCCCGTGGCCATCATGCTGCTCTCTCACAGAGGGTACAGGACATGGGCAGATGATGCTGTTTGCTGGCCCAAAGCAAGGGGGGCATAAGCCATTTGCCGTTCTCCCTGGGCAGGGGTTTGTCCCTTGCTGGAGGAAGGAGCTGGTGGCAGGGCTGTGAGCGCTGTGACTCGGCTGTGCCTGGGAAGCAGCACTCTGCACTCACAGGGCCGTGTCCCATTCGAAGCACGGAGTGGAGAAGAATTAACAAAGTGCTCAGCACCAGAGAGTAGTGCAGGGAGGCCGCTGCTGCAGCAGACGAGTATCCACTCTGCTTCTTTCTGCTGTGCCCCCAGGTCCCATGGGGCAGGCACCTCCTGGGGCTGGCAGGTGGGCACTGGCACTCTGTGGGTGGTGAGACACTGGCCAGACTCCTGGCCGTTCACAGCCTCCCGCTTACACCAGTCATCACCTTCCCAGCTGCTGGGCAGCCTCCCCTCCCTGCCTGGAGCGAGGCTGCTGGGGTGCTGCACTGTTGCTCTTCCCCTTGGCCCTGGGTGACCATGGCCTCAGCCTGCCAAAAACCCAACATGTTGAGCCCAGGAGAGGCTCTGGCCAGCTGGGTCCTCGGGCATCCCTGTGGTCTCTGCAGGGCTTCACTCTTTTCAGCTCAGCAGGCTAAATAATTTGCTCCAGTGACAAAGGCTCCAGAGAGCAGAGTGGGAAAGCAGGTTGCTTTCACTGCGAAGTATATACTGTGCATCAGATATAATTTGATTTTAATTAATGGAGAAGAAAATAGCATTAAAGTATGCACTGCCTTTTGCAGGGATGTCAGTGCTGAATGCCTGAAAAATGCAACAAATCAGAAAGACAAGTGCAAGGTGAGCAAAGGCTGGCCATGTCTGGGCAGTGGCACTGTAAAGAGAGTGTCAGGAGATATTCCCCGTCCCTTGTGAGGTCCCACAGTCAGGGTCACTGTGAAGAAACAGTTCGTGGAGCACATGCTGTCACTCGGTATGGAGATGCCCCAGCTGCACCCAGGGACTTTTCAACTGGCTGCTGAGAAAGTGCTGGCTCCCTGCCCCGCTCCCATCCCAGCTGTGACTGCACAAAGCAAAGGCTGCTGCGAAGGCTGCGCATCGCTTCCCTCCCTGTCTTTTCCCTGTGCCTGGAGGGACATCAGTGTCTGCCCCTGCCCTCATAGGGGACAGTTGTGGTAGGGCTCGGAGGATGTGGGTTCACAAGCAGCGCCGGGTGCAGCTGCTCGTACATACAAGCGTGTGTTTGGGCAGCAGGTCTTCTGGGCTCCATGCCCAGCAGTGTGGGCTAGTGGTTAGACCACTTAAGAGCCAGGCTGCCCCCACGTTGCCCTGCAGATGCACACTTCCTTCCCTTGAAATCTCTGCGGGAGCAGAGTCTGCCCACTGAGGGCAGAGAGGGCAAGAATAAGAGGCTGTTTGTGCAGACTTGAAGTATGATAAATAATATTCCCCTGGAACTGCCCTGCTGCTGCTGGTTCCCGTTCATAACAATGATGTGTGAGACACTTTAGGAGAGCAAGACTGTGTCTGCCCTTGATGCCAATGCTTTTAAGGGTTCAGCATGTTGCCCTGCTCCCAGGCACCATCTGCAATGCTCTAAGCCAGGGCTGCTTTTAGCTTCTCAATCAATTGGATTCAATTAAGTGATAACGTGAGCCTGTGGGTAGAGAAGTGATTGCTTATCCCTTAATCAGCAAATTCTCCCCAAGTAGGGCAGAGTGGTTTGCCACCCAGTGTCCATGTGGTTTTAGTGCTGATGTCCTCTGATGGGAGCTGGGGGTGAGAGCTCTGGGCTCAGCCCCTGGAGCCCCAACCTCCAGCTGATGCCTCCTGCCTGTGCTGCCGAGCCAGTTTTGGGAACGGGGGGCATCCTACAGCCATGGACTCGGCTGCCTTTGCCCTCCAAAGACAGTATTGCTGGGTTCCGAGGCTCAGGGTGCCCCTTTGCTGTGGGGGTTGCTGCCCCACGCTCCCCAGGAGAGAGGGCCAGCAGCACAGAGCCAAGGCTGGGGACGCTCAGCACTGCCTGCACAGACAGGAGCAGCCGCCTCGGGAAGCAGAGGTACATTTATTTAAAGCACACTCTTTTTTTCACTCTGTCCTCAATGCCATGTTTCTGCTGGGAGACGCTGCCAGCATCCACCCTGACACATCAGGGAGTGAGCGCGCTGGGGAGGCTCTGGGCATCTTGGTGACGCGGAGCTGGCTCTGCCCCTCTCCTGCTCCCGCTCCCTGGCCACGGGACGTGTGGGGCACCTCGGCTCTCTGAGGCCAGACCTGGCTGTAAGGGATTTCAGACATCAATAAACATCAGTGTCAAAAAGGACAGGAAAAGGTTATTTATCAGAAAACAGGCCAAGAAGCAGGATTGCAGCAGGGGTGACATGTGGTCCGGCCACGCTGCCAGGGCTGCATCCTCTGGTGGCTCAGAGGGGTCAGAGCCACCGCTCTGGTGCTGCTCGGTCCCTGCACCAGCTGATGGCCGTGGCTCAGCCCTGCAGCCCCCGTGCTGTGCTCAGGGCCGGGCTGTTGCCACCAGCCATGACAGCAGCCCAGTATTTCTCTCGCTTCCTCCGGTGTAATTAGGACTCGGAAGGAGTGACAGTCTCCTCAGAGCAAGTCAGGCTTGGCGAGGGCTGAGGTTTCAGAGCGAGCGCTGCTGCCCCGCAGTGCTTTCCTGGCTGCAGGGCTCCCCGGGCTTGGGGGGGACCGTGGTTTTGTGCAGAGACCAGCAACTCCTCGGCTGCCAGGGAGCTACGGACACCGTGGGTGTATGAGTGTGTGCGTGTGTAAGTAACATGGTGAAGATTTAAGAGAACAATGTTGTAGAGGTTATTCACTTTCAAGATAACACCAACAAGAGGAGAATGCTGAGCTGCTGTTGAATTGCTGGTCATTTTCTGGTGACTATCTAGTAAAGACCCTCGTGTTTCTCCTCTGTCATGGTGGGGGATGCCTGGGCTGTGCTGGGGCTGTGCGTGGGGCTGGCTACAGCCCCACTGGCACTGGGGGGGATGCCTGGGACACACCGTGCTGCGGACCTTGGCTCGGAGCAGCGCAGGGGATGGGCACAGGACATCTGGTGGTACTCCTGGTGCCAGGGCCGTTCCTGCAGGAGCCCAGAACATACCGAGGCCTCAAGGATGCCACCTGCACATCCCTGGCATGGCTGGGAGGTTCTGCACCCTTCAGACCTGTCCTGACGCCGCAGTTCAAGGTACAGCTCCCGTGCTGTACCCTCCCTGCCCCCATCACCTACTTCTGATTAGAGCCCTCAGAACAAACCTGCTAGTGCCTTTCCCAAGCTCTCGCCCCCACACTTTTGCCATATAAATCACTATAATTAAAGTGTTTGGAAAATGCTTTGGGAGCCCAGACAAGCATCCCCACATGCTACACACCCAGCTCAGCAAGCCCGACTTCCTGCTGCACCCACCTGCCGCCCCAGGCACTGCATCCCTTCCCTCCCAAAACACCCGGCAGGGCAGGAGCGAGGACCGTTCCCAGGCTGAGCTCGCCCCGGGCTGTGGGTCTGCCTTCAGCCCGGCTCCCAGCCGAGGCCGTGTGAGGACCAGCCTCCTCCGGCAGAGAGGAGCCCAAGAGATGGGGCCAGGACCCCCTGTAGCCCCTGGCACTGTGAGCAAAGCCTAGACAAGGCAGCCCAAGATGGGAAACAAGGGTGCTGGGGCTGCTGGAGACATCGCTGTATTCACGTCTGTTACCGGCACGGAGAAGCACTGCCCTCCACTAGCTCCTGGCGCCTGGGTGCAGAGGAGCCTGGGCAGAAAGCCCCATCAAGAGGGCACGAAGGGCACAGCACCCTCCATCCTGCACCGGCCCTTCTGCTAATGATGGGGGAACGAGCCCCAGCCTGGCCACGGCTGTTCTCTCTAGAGGCAGAGGAGGTGGCGGCGGTGAGCCCCGGGGGTGTGGGCATGGCTGGTGGCTGCACTGAGAGCTGCAGCCCAGGCAGAGCCTGGGCACCGAGGCACAGCCACAGCTCCCCATTCAGCGCTGCTCTGTGGGCAGGAGCGGGTCCCATCCTGCCCTGAGCCAAGGCACAAGAAGTCAAAGAGGTTTTGTCCCCAGCTGTTTTCACTCAGAGCCAAACAGTCCTTCAGGAGTTGGTGCAAGCCACTACCTGGGGGAGAAAAGCCATTTTTCAAACCATGGGTAGCAACATCCATGAAACATTAATTTTTAATAGTGAGCCCCTGGAGTGAAGATCAAAGGAATTATGTGAGGAGGCAAAGGGAAGAAGCAGAGGAGCAGGAGAGGAGAGGAGAGGAGAGGAGAGGAGAGG
>JAHREE010150761.1:0-10291 GCA_033628505.1 Tringa tobata | reverse complement strand
GGAGAGGAGAGGAGAGGAGAGGAGAGGAGAGGAGAGGAGCGGAGCCTGGGTGGGAGTGGTGCAGGTGTGCAGCATCTCTCTGGGACCCCTGGAGTGGGGCTGAGCGGGGACCAGTCCCCACGCTCCCAGGGCACCGTGTCCCATGCAGAGCAGCTCTGGCAGCGGGGGCCTCTCAGGACACTGGTGTCTGCACGCAGGGAGGTGTTTGCTGGGCTTGGCTGAGAGCAGTAACTGCACAACATCCCTGTTGGTGGAGGAAACACTGGCCGGGGGCCAGGAGCATTTGGGGCTGGAATAGTCATCAGTGCCCAGCTGGGCCCCAGCATTTGCCAGGGCAGCGGAGGCATCTGCCAGCAGGAAGGTCCCTGACCCTGGGGTGGAGCGTGTCATCCCAGGGCCACTCACTTGCTGAGCCGCTGGCCATGCTGTGCTGTTGGGGGCTGTAGACACAACCGAGCAATTAAAGTCTCTCTGTTCTCATGCAATGTCCTTTTCGTCTTGCCTTGAGAAACAGGGATAACTGCAGCTCCTCATCTCACCGCCCATGGACCCACCGTTGCTCGGTGGCCTGGCCTCCTCCTTGCCTTCCTGCAGTGACCCCCCCCAGACCATTCTCAACGTTTGTTCCCAGGCTCCTCATCTGTGATCCTGAGCCTCACGGTTCTCTGCCTGGGCTCCTCCAGTGGGTCCCTGCCCACTTGTCCTCCTCTCTCACGTTGTGCTCGGCTGGCACTGGCTGTGCCCTGTGCCAGGAATCTTTGAGTCACCCGCAATCTCCTGTTCTGTTCCCAAGAACCCCGCTGCTCCTGTGTGCCAGCACTGCTGGCCCTGCCACCGCAGCCCAGGTGCCACCCTGCAGCGAGGGCACCTTCCCACCCAGCACCCAGCTGGTGCTGAGGGTGGGGAGCCAGACACCCCAGCTTTTTCCCTTGGGTTCAGCTCCAGGAACGGGAGACGCTTCCCTGCCAGCCCCTCTGTGCTGGTTGGCAATAGCTGGGCTAGCAGAGGCTGTCTGAGCGGTCCTGTCCCAGGCAGGTGACAGCTGTGTCCCTGCCTGTCCCAGCCCCCTGCCCGCCTGCACCAGCATCACCATGCGTGGGCACTCCTGCATCCCCTTCACCTTGACTGGCTGTCCCAGTTGTCCAGGACTGAGACCCACACGTAAGGGTCTGTGGGCTGTCTGTGAACAGAGGCATCGGGGGTATTTCACAGGCTGACAGAGTCCGTGACTGCGTGAGGGTCTGTCTTTTGCTGCCATGTTCCCTTCGCCAGCAGGAAGGGCTCAGCAGCCTGGCTCACCGTGCAGCCAGAGCTCAGCCCTGCTCAGCACGTATTTTTCACCATTTAATGGAAGCGACTGAACTGTCTGAAGTTGACTCTCAGCTCTTCTCTGGGGCTCGGATTGCCAAGAAATGATTGACACATTTAATAGAGGCAGTGGGTGCAGAGGAATTTGGCAGGAGTCCATCCTCATGATACACAAAGGACACTGCCGTTCCTGCTCAGGTTTTCTGAGCTCCTGCACTCTTGGAACAAGCTGTCCTGTGCAGGGATGTTTCACACTTGCCGGGTGGCTCTGCAAGCTCAGGAGCGGTGCTAGGAGCAGGGCAGCAGCGTGGGGATGGTGGGGGATATCGATGCATGAGCAAATGTTCTGGGCAGGCAGGGGTTTGCGGGGGTTTTACGGGGGTTTGCGGGGGTTTGTGGGGGCTGTGCCACTCAGCGCTGAGCTCGGGCTTGGGAAGCCAAGCCGCCCTTGGTGCCTCTCTGTTTTTTTCACCACTGCTCTGAGATGCTAGCAGTCATGTACCCACAGCGAGTGTGAGCACACGGTGGATGTGTGCATGTTTTTCATATACGTGCTCATGTGTGAACCTGCTCCTGAGAGGTTTTTTTTCTTACATTTCCCGGGGAGAACCCCCTGCCCTGCACAGACTAGTTTGGGAACAGCCCGCACAGATTGTGTTCAGCAGACATACCTCTGCGTGCGTGCTCCTAAGTACACCTGCATGCACATGTGTGTGCTCCCCTGTTCCCCTGCACCCCCATGTCCCCGCAGACTGAGCAGATGGCGGGTGCTGGGTGACACTTGCCTGTGATGCAATCATCAGTCCGAGCTAACCCACTAATTAGCACCCAGGAACAGTCGTTACCCGAGTCAGCCAGCCTCCCCTCAGCAGAGGGATGCTTCATCAGCCAGCTCCAAGGTTTAGGCCAAGCTTTAGCCTTTCATTTCCCCAGCTTTCCTGGGAGGTATCAGAGAGGGACCCGTGGGCATTTCTTAACTCAGGAGCAGAGTTAGGGACAAAGTCCCCTGCCAGTGCCTGAGCACAGTATCTGCCCTCAGCTTAGATTCATCCCATTGAAAGGCACCACGAAGCCAGCACTGATATTACTAATACCTCTCTACAGCTGAGGGAGCTCCCTTGGGTGTTTTCAGAGGGGCACCCTTTTCAGATATCCCTAGAAAGTGACTTCCAGGAGCAGACTAGATAATGGGTTTCTCGTGCATTCAGTTGTGTACATTGCTCATCCCCTGGAGCTTCCCATCTCCTACAGATATAAAGGGCAATTTGTGAAGCTTACACAGGCTTATTAAAATATCATTGTGAAAGGGTGACATAAGTACCTGAAGAGAAAAGAATAGGAAAGATTTGTCACATTAACCAGAGACTTATAAGTCTTATTTCCTCTTCCTTGTGTCTCCTTCCCATAGGAGTATAACAGTCATTTATTATCATGCAGAAAGAAAACCTCAGCTCTCTGGAGGATGTGCTGGTTTCTTGCGGGAGAGTGAAGCCACTGTATCAGAGTTGTGGTGTGACGCAGGCAGGCTGGCAGAGTGAGCGCCTGGTGCTCAGATGCCTGGCACATTCTTTCAAATAATGCCAAATGAGCAGCATTATCCTGAAAGCAGTGTAGCCTGAACCTTGTTTGTGTGGCCATGGCAAGAGTGGGCTGGAATACAGCTTGGGCTATTATCATGTAATGAACACAACAATCACTCTGTAAGGGGGAGAAAGGGTTTGGGCCAGATAGAGCCTTAAGAATAAAGGCTTGTTTGGGAGAATTATTCACTGGGTCCCTGCTGTAGGTGGACGGCAGCAGATTAGAAGGAAACATTATCTCTCAGGGCAAGTTCAGAAGGACAAATGAAGCCAAACTGGCACAGGCTGAGAGTCTCAATACATTATTCTCTTTGCTCTACAAATCTGTGAGAACAAAGTGCTCAGTGTAAATGCTCACCAGGGCCTTTTTTTCCCCTGTAGGACCACAAAAGTTCAGCATGAGACGAAGGGCCACGTGTTGGCTATTAGTCCGCTACAAAGAGCATTTGAGTTTAGAATTTAGAGTCTCATAAAAACATTATTGTCTGCATCCTGGGACATTTGTTTGTTAGGGCAACACGAACTGAAAAAATGTGACCCTGTGCGCAGCTGTGTGCCTCACCACTCTTGCCACCGCTGGCCCACCTAAGGGGCCACCTCAGGCCAGCCCCCCCAGCCTGGCGTCACCCTGCAGCCAGCCCCCGTGCCCTCGCTGTCCCTGCGCCCCAGCTCTCAGCCCCGTCCTGCACCCCGGGACGCACCTCCCGGCCTTCCCATGCCGGGCTCTTTTTCGCTGTCCCGTCTCGGTGGTGGGACTGCTCTGGCTCAGCTCCATGGAGAGCCCTGAGGGACCCTGCCATCCCGCTGGTGCCCTGCATGCAGGGAGTCAGGGTGACTGTCAGCGAGGAGCAGGTCCTCGGAGCAGAGGGACACCGACCGCTGGAGCAGACCACAGGAGAGGCTGAGCTCATCCTTCCTCAGACTCCTCCTGAAACAAGTCTGATGCCTGCTTCTGGGGGAGATGCAGTGGGAAAGTGGCCAGACCCCAGGTGGTCCCGCCACCTTTGCAGTGTTAGAAGGGGACAGGGAGGTTTGCGTTGCCCTCAGCAGGCATGTGATGCTTGCAGTTTATATAGGCTTATGATCAAATCTCCTGCTTTGGGGCTCTGTCCTGTCATGTCCAAAGGTGAAGAAGGATTTTTTCCCCACGAACAGTTGGCCGATGTATTTTATTGGGCCAGGGGGTTGCACTTTACCCACAGGCCTTTCACGCTTTGTGGAGTGAGGCACAGGAGGTGCGCAGAGGAGCACTAGCCTGAAGCCTCCATTGACATTTCTGGCTATGCTTTGCTCACATACGTCTGTGGTTTATATGTTCACCAGGTCTGAGGCAAGGAAGAAGTTTACTTCCAAGTGAAAATGCCAAGGACTATAGAGGTCTTGCCTTGGAGTCATGATTTTGCTCTGGGGAGCACCCAGGCATCTTTCCCCTCAGCACTGCCCTGCCATCACCGAAGCTCCGGGCAGGGGTGAACCTCCTGCTGGAGGCTGCCATGGCTCAGCCTCCCCGGGACTGAAATGCCAAAACCCAGCTTGAGCTGCTGGACTCTGTTTTGGCTCTCTGAGTGAAATGCAGTGGATGGCAGTGATCAGAACACAGGATCTGACAGTCCCTCCTGGACTTGCAGTCTGGAATCAACAAAATTATGGACTAACATTTGCAAGTACATCTATGACACTTCTGGGTTGTAGCTGCTTGCTGCCTTCCTGGTTCAGAATGATTTTGACAAAAAGCATCTGTATGATTTTGATATAGTTAAGCCCATGGCCAGACTTTACAAGATGCTTGGCAATCTGTGGGACAGTTTTTAGCAGCATTTTGTTTTGCATTTGGATTGTCTTCCAAATAACAAGATGATCAGCTTTGGGTTGAGTCAGTACTGGGAGGAGGGTTTTAAGGACTATGTCTCCGGTGAAGCAGGAGATGTGGGAATCAGCAGGGCTGATTGGGAATCACTCTGGGTCTGCAGCTGCCCGGGATGCTGCAGGTGGTGCTGAGAGCTCCAGAGCAATCTGCATGCTCATGCCCCAATCTGTTTGTCCTCCCAGCCCCTCATGGCAGCTCGCACACAGCAGCCACCCTCCTCCAACTGTGCTACAAGGAGGAGCGTGCACTTCTAAAAGGCTAAAAAAAAAGGTGGAATATATTACCTGCTCACCAAGTCAGTGTAAATATTAAAGAGCCTGTGAGGGGAAACATCTCTGATGATGTCTTTTCAGAAGTGTGGGAGAAAAATCCATCCAAAGGCTCTGTTGAGGGGTATGGCCAAAAGGCAAGCGGTGCTTTGAACTTGAGCGCCACAGGTCAGCAGTCTTTCTGGGACTGCAATGGGAAGCAGCTGTCCACCTCTCCGCGGAGTCAGCTGAAAGGTCACTTCAGCAAATCCATGCTTTAAATAAAAGAAAGTGAATCCCAGAGAGAGCCATTTGAAAATTAACAGCATCAAATGTGAAGATAGATGCAATATGTCCGGGTGGCAGAGGACCTGGAGAGCTCTGGCTCAGAGACTGAGTGTCTGTGCGGTGCCAGGAACCGCAGGTGCTTCCGAGTGGCCCACCAGTCCTCAGGGATGGAAATGGAGCCCACAAGCCCCCTTCCAAGGGGCACAGAGCAGCCTGGGCTCTGGGAGACCTCCTGCCCTGCCCCACCGCTGGGGCTGGGGAGCCTCGTCCCCACTGTCAGGGGCCGGTTCCATGTCCAGGCTGAAAGAGGGGTCTCTGGAGAGGCTGAGAACTCGGCCCTGCTCTGGGAGAGAGTCATGGGTTTGGGGGACTCGTCTCCTGTGCTCCAGAGCTGTACTGGGGAAGAAGGACAGCAGATTATTAAAAAAACTGAGGAGATACTTTGATTGATAAAGGCAAGCAAAACAGTCCGTGGTGTTAAGTAATGGAGCTCTGTTGAAACAGTGCAGGGAAGTTGCCTTTTGCCAATAAATCAGGCGGCGGCCACGGAGGAGCAGATGTGAATCACACCTTGCTTCATATGCCCTGCAGTGTTTTCACTTATTGTTCCAGTTCTAAAGATTAATGGCACTGAGAGATGAGTATTATCTACGCTCCTGTTTCATACTCGTTATCAGAAAGGCTTTTTTTCAGCATAATTAGCATGGATCAAATTTTCCAAGTGGCTCGTCAGACTTGCTGCTGTACCTTGGCTACCCAGGACCCCGGGGACACCCCGCTGCTGCCGCCAGAACCCAACTCCCCACAGCACCCTGACCCCCACCGAGGGGAAAGCCAGGGCTGAGGACACCCATTCGTGCTGCTGCCTTGCTCACTGCCCCAGGACACACGTCCTCATCGGAGGGACACCAAGGCAGGTCAGGGCGGTTCATGGCGAGTGGTCCCCACTGCAGACAAGCAGCCCGTGGTGATGGCTCCCAGGGCAGGACGCAGCAGCCTGACCAGCACTGGCCACGGGGAGATGGACTGCGCACACCCCACACCCACAGTCCTGGGGGGCTCTGCCCTCCCTGCCCTCCTGCAGCCCCCGGGAGCCCCCGCTCTGGCTGACCCCCCCAGCAGCAGAGCTGCCAACAGCAGAGCCGGCGTGGGCACAGCTCTGGGCCCTGTGCCAGCACATCCCTGTGGATCCTGGGGCATGAGAGCTGATGACATATCTTGCCTCAAGTCTGAGCAGGGTTTGTTGCCTTTAAATGTGGAGAGAGAAAGGCCACTGCCATCTCCTCCACCAAGCACAGCTGCAGCCCATAAAGAAGGGTGTCCTGAGTGGAGCCCCCACGTTCTGACACAGCCCACCTGCAGAGCACTGAGCTGCAAGGTCTGACAGCCCCTTGCTCTTTAAGCAGAAGGAGAAAAGGCTCCTGTGGTGGTGGGTGGACCAGGGGCAGGTGCTGGTGCTTACCCAGCCCTGGGCTGGCCCAATCAGCCAGGGCAGCAGAAGCCTTAAAGCCCCTGCTGGGGGGTGGGCAGAGGGTCTCCACTCCAGGCTGCTTTTTGTTATCTGGGTGCTGGTGCTCTACAGAAGACCAGGGCATGGGGTATTTCACGCCTGGAGAAGTAACAGAGGCATGCTCCTTGCCCCAGGAGCCCAGCCCAGTCTGGCCGTGGGCCTGGAGGGTCCAGAGAGGGTGGCAGTGGTGTGGAAGGGCTGGAGGAGGAGGAGTTGGCAGGGGAAGGGGAGCCTGTTGGCATCTTCCACCTGGTTTATCTGGGGCTACCAGCACGTCGTGTGGGCTTGCGCAGGCTGCATGTGCATCTTGCAGGTAGGTGTGTGAGAGGTGCAGGGTGTGGGGTGGGGGTGCTGTGTCTGCCTATGGGGGGGTGCTGGCGGTGCCCTGGGGGAGCAGCTGGGCTGTGGGGTGCTGGTGTGGGGCTGCCACTGGGCAGGAGGAGCCCAGGGAGCACAGTGCCGAGCTCCCCGCTACACGCGATCAAGCCGTGATCGTTTCTATCATGAAGATAAACTGGCCATTGTTGCCAAAAATAAATGTTAGTGTTCCAAATCCACACTTCAATAGCACCAGCTCATTAGAGATGCATATCATTTGGCTCCAGTCCCACACCTTCCAGCTCGTTATAAATATGCAGTTGCTGCTGGCTCTACCCCAATCATCTCTGCAATCAGAGCTTTTAATTAGGTTAATTAAATTGTATCAAACCTCGCAGGGACGCAGTTCACTGATGCTGATGAGGCAGCCAAAACAGACCTTAACTCTAGCTCTAATGAAGGCCCTGCTGCCTGCTGCAGCTAATGACAATGCATAATAAATTAGAGCTTCCCTAGAAAGGTGCATCAGGGCTTGTGCTTCAGTAAATGATGATCTATATGCACTAACTTACTATTTCAGTCCTTAGGTCTGCCAAGCCAGGCACATCCTGGGAATATGTTCTCACTAAATAATGGGTTCCTGCCTGCTCCGAGCAATGCTGCTCACCCAGGTTCTCTCAAGGCACTAAAAGCTTTGGGGCTATAACTGTACCAAAAGCAAAAGTTTGCTGCTTTCACCTTGCCTGGTGTTTGCTTTGCTCTGATGCCTGGCTTCTCTCAACACAGGCAGCAGCAGGTATTTATTTATTTGAAACCCTCTGTAATTGATTTTGGGCAGGAATACCCTGTTTGGAGGGAAATGGGGGACTGTGTCCAAGTGTGCGGCAGCAGGGCTAATGCCCGGTGCCCAGGCTGTCCTGGCCATCAGCAGCCCCTGTGCTGCTCTGTCCCGGTGGCCAAGGAGCCTGTGGAAGAGAGGTTTAGGGCAGCCATGCTGAGAGCAATTAGTCATTCCTGATTTACATCCTGCTCTTTCAACTCCCTGCTGTGAAGCTGCTCGGGCTTGAGTGAGGAGCTCCACCACCCTTTTCTCCGTGGTGCCCTTGGGCAAGTCACCTCAGCTGAACCCCACCTTAAGGACAACAGGGTCTTGGTGACAGAGCCAGGGCAGCCAGTGCAGGGGACATCTGCAGTCCCACGCCTGGACCACCGGTGACCCCAGGACAGCAGCACCAGACGGCGAGTGGGAGCTGCTGGGACTTCAGGATGTCTGGCTGCCGGGATCACGGTGAGTGGGCTCAACACGGTGCAACACCTTCGGGCACAGGTGGTGGGATGGGGGGGACCATATCTCCCTGCTCCACTGCTGAAAGGAAACAGTGAGGAGGGCTCTGTGGTTTCCGAGTGCCCCTCCGGTTGCTGCAGACCCGGCAGTGGCTGCCCATGGTGGGGTCCAGAGCCTCCCCTGCCATGTCGGCTTCTGGTCTTGTGCCACCCCAGGGATGGGGCAAGACACCCTGCTGTGCTGGTCTCCAGTTGGGTTCAGGTTGGAAAATGGGGCCTACAGGAAACCACCTGTGAAGCCCAAGAGCTGGTGATGGTTCTCCTACTCGTCATATATTGTTGCAGTTGCCTAGAGATAATCCTGAAAGCTTTTAATGTAGTCTGCTATTAACTTTTATAGTCAGTCATTATCAATTGAGTTCTTCAGCTTGAACAAGGAATTACATGAAATTATTATACGGCACAATATTATTCTGAGTCACCTGAAACCTAAGCTGTGAATCTGTGGGGTATTTTGATATCTGTATCTTGCAAGCTGTGGGGAATCTCTTTGCTAAAGAACCTGTTGGTTCAGCCTTTGATACTATAATTATCACAAACACAAAATAGCTGTGGGTTGTTTCTCTCTGTCCTTCCCCACGAGGGCCCCGCTAGAGGACAGCAGATTCCACCAGTGTCTCTTGTGCTGCAGTGGAGAGGGCTGGGTGTTGTGCTCAGTTAGAAGGTACTGACTCTTCCCGGACCCGTGCAGAAACATTTCGGTGCTGTAGGATGAGGAAACTAAGGGCTTTGGGAGTTGAACCAGGTCTGGCAGATGAAGGGAAGGGTTTGGCTGTTTGCAGTGTGCCCCGGAGGGAGCTGTTGGGTCAGTGACTGGCCCACGGGGACACTGCCCTGCACCTGAGCCATCCGCTGCTGGATGGTGGCAATCATGTCCTGCAACCCTAGCCACAAGCTATGTTCTTTCTTTCCTAAATATCTCTTGGAGACAGAGGCTTTTCCAGAACCTCCTGGAAAACATGGTTTCCAGCCCAAATTTGTTTCTGGGCAGTTGACACACTGTGCCAGCACTTTTCTCATCCATAACTGCTCATGTCTCCCCTGAAAGCCTGTGGCTCCTGCGGGCAGAGGAGTCCCACCACCAGGAGACACAGCGGTACCGCCCTCAACCCGCAACTCTCTGCGGGGAGAGCACTGCCTGCTCGAAGCCCCACAGCTCCCTCCTGCATCCCATAACGTCTTGCTCCTTTCCTGGGAACAGATGGCTCTCTTCCAGGGATTAGCTCATTTGCGCCCATTGCAACACTTGATCTGCCAATGGGATCGGAGGCACCCGGCATTTCGAGCACGGGGCTAATTAGCTGTTCTTCTTCAGGTTGTTACTTTTCAGCTCCTGCCAGACAGTAATTCCTTTAGGGTCTTCCAGTGGAATTGCTGTTTTGCTTTCCCATCTTTTTCAGTAACTCTCTCAATGCAGGGAAAATTAATCAGGGATAAGGATCAAATATTTACCCATTTAAATCTCACTCTAAAAGAGATTTCACTTCAAAGGCACCCAGCCACTGCAGTCGGGACCTTTGTGTATGTTTTAAAAACAACTAAAAGGTCCTGAAAAACATAGGTGCACTCGACAATTTCCTTAAAATCTGGTTTGATTTTCATTGCTCTGGCTTTTTGCATTTCTCCAAATACTGCCAACTTAAGCTTTCGGAATCAGTGAGTTCGTGTATAAACTTTGCAGGTTCTGTTCCAACCGACCACCAAAGGAACGAGCCTGCTCTCCTGAGCCGGCCCTGTACCTTGGGAGACCTGAAAGCAGCGAGAAGGGGACGCCCCCGGGGCATCCCCTCGCCGCGGGAACGCGGACCCGGCCCCCCCGGTGCCCCCC
>JAHREE010150760.1:112435-127905 GCA_033628505.1 Tringa tobata | reverse complement strand
CCCTCGCTGCAGAGAAGGGCAAACTCATCACATCCAACACGGGGAGCCAACACCGGGACGGTCGGGGCTGCAGCAGCTGAATTTATACGCCTTTTGCTGGGCAGCGTGTGTCGGGAGCAGTCTTTCTAGGAGGGCAGACCCCCAAATGCACTCTCCCAGTACAGCGTGAGTGCTCCTACTGGTCATACTGGCCCTTTGCTGGGCTGGTGGGTCTCCCCAGGAGCTGCTGAGCTGGAGTTCACACCGTTCCCAAGAGCTGTTTGTGGAGGAGGGCTGGCTAATAGCATTAGCAGGGGGTGTGATGATGCAGCCAGTTTTCTGGGGCTGCGGGTTATTTATTTTGCTTAATTTTTCTTCTTTTTCTGAAGGTGGCTGAGGCTGTTACCTAGGGCGGGTGGTGGGGTTTGGATTTTTTTTTTTTTTGGTTCAGGTGGCCTGTGGGCACCTTCTAGATCGATAGCGTAAATGAGAGAGTTCACGCAGGTCGTTAGTTTGTGCGAGATGTGTTCAATCCTCCCCTAATAGCTGTCTCGCCCAGAAACTTCCAACGCTCCCGCTCTTGTAGCACCTAAGTGCTAATGAGCTGAAGCTGCAGAATACCAATGAGGCCTCGGGAATATGGATCGACCATTCCAGGCCCAGCCAGGCCGGCTGGAGGCTTTAAAAATCGTTTCAGCTGGCACGTGGAGGAGCTGGTGCAGCCCATCACAAGGGAAAGGGGGTTAAGCCAGGTGCCCCTGGGTGGAGAAGGTCTTTGCATCGCCCGTGGTGAGCTGCTGCAGATGTCTTCCAGCCCTTCCCTCCAAGGAGAAGGGTAGGTGGCTTGTTTTGGGGTGAGGAGAGCTCAAGCTCTGGTTTAACCAGGGGTAACCCAGTGCTTTGGTGCCCTCCCTTTTTCCCCTGGTAACTGGTCATCCCTGGATATGAGTTTCTAAAGCATTGCCCCGTTTTTACCACCGGCTTGGATAGAGCATCTCCAAGCCCTTTCTGTCCACCCAAGCAGCCTGGTTGGGGAAAGCCAGCCCCGGTGTCTGTGCCTTTATGGAGTGAGCCATATGGGACTGGTCCATATGGACCTGCTTTGCTGCCGTGTCCTCCTGGGGCTTGCACCGGGGCCAAGAGCAGCTCCCCCATTGATGGGGTGTTGGAAAACCGGGGTGGCTTTTCTGCTGCCTTCAGCAGGAGCCCCCAAAGAAGGGCTGGCCAGCGGATGAGGACCTCCTGGTTTGCCTCTCGGCTCGAAATTTCTGCTGCTTTTTGAGAGGTGGAAGCGCTGCTGGGGAAACGTGGGGGTGGGAGAAGGAAGCCTCAGCAGTGCAAAGCCTGAAAACACCGAAGGTTGAACTGAGCGCTTCGTGGGGGGGCTGAGGAGGTCGCCTCCTACGCCGGGAGCCCCGGTCCTCTGGCAGGTTTGCCTGGAGGCTTTCCAGCCCCCCTTTGAGCGGTGGCTCTGGCCCTTCACATGCTGCGTTAACCTTTCTCGAAATACCAAGTGGTGCTGGAACAGGCTGTTTATTTCCAGACGCCGGGAGCGGCGGCGAGTGCTGCAGGCACGTGGGCAGAGGGCTGCCGAGAAGCCTGGTGAGCCGGGGTGGCTTTTGCACTTGATTTACATCTCGGAGCGGAGGAGATGGCAACCTTGATGAACCAAAGCAGTTACCTTGATATCAGCTGTGTTTTCCTCGGTGGCATTCCCTGCTCAGGGCCGCTTATGTCTCTTCTGGAGTGATACGCTCTCTTCTTCTTATGGAAGGTGAGATCTCATAAATAAAATCCAAGGTTTCAGATAAAAGCTCCAACTTGGGTCTGAAGCTGCCCCGAATGCCGTGAAGCACAGGTTGCGTGTGTGGCTTCTCCATTCTGGCTCAGTGAGGCAATTAATTCAGCGTTTCCTGGGTCATCTCCACCCTCTGCAAGGGCCCTGCAGAATATCACCACCTGCAACAGGTCTCATTCAGTGTCAGCGATGAGAAGCTGCTTGGGGTGAGATGAGAGTGAGCTTGGGGGGTACCCCAGGATGTGACCCTGCCGTGGAAGCCCTCCCCGGTGAGCCCTTGCTGGTGGCAGGAGGTGTTTAACTGGTGTGCAGCTGCCCCCAGCCCTGGGCACGGGAGCCCCCCTGATGCTCTTTGCCTCCCCCCTCCCCAGGGCTCCTAATCGCTGTGTAAATAGGCAGCAGCTGCTGTGCGAGCCCGGCGATGCCTCACCCCGATCGATGGATCCAGGCTGGCGCTGTGCAGCTGCGGGGACGGGGAGCGAGCTGGCAGAGCCGGGCTGGAGCCATGGGCAACGTTGCTGGGGGCGATTTTGGGAGCCTGGGGAAAGCCGTGAGGACGCAGAGCTGCGGGGGGCTCCCAGGGCTCTGCCAGCACCAGGTGTCGGGGTGGCAGCAGCGCTTCTCGGGGAGCGGTACCTCCAGGTTGTCTTCCTGCCCCGTTGATCGGTTTTTTTTTTTTGGTTTTCCTTTTTTAAGTGCTTTGGGGTTTTTTGGACGCTCATTCTGTGGCTATCGTGTGCCAGGGTCTGTCGCTTTGCTCCATGTCTCACCCAGGGGCTCTTCCCCCTTACAAGGGACCATTGCTGCACCTTTCTCCTCAAAACCTCATTTCCTAACGTGACAGGAGACTCACAGCCATGTCTGCTCACACATCCTCAGGTGTGACCTCGGTTCCTGCAGCCCTTCTGGGTCTGGGGACCCAACCTGGCTCCCGTGGCCATCACAGCTAATAAAGGGTTGGCTCCTATTTGGGAAGATGGTTTATGGGGTGTTAGTGGGGGTCACACAGACTCTTCTCCCAGGACAAAGGTTTTTTGGTGAGCAGATGTCGCCCACAAGGTTGAGCTACTCCTTCAGGGCTGATGAGACACACCAAGATCTGGTGCTTCCAGCACCAGCTCTGACCAAACTGGTGGCATGGGCTGTTCCTGGCTTGGCAGTTGGTGGAGAGACACTGTGAACCAGAGCAGCTCTTGGACCTTCCTCAGCCAGGCCCCCCAATTCCACTGGAGATGAGGCAGGACATATGGTGCCCTTGGTCACCCCTCCTGGCTGGAGATGCTGCAGCACCATATTGAACTGATGTTTTTCCCGGAGAGCAGTGTCTGTGACCTGGGGTGATGCCTCCCCTTGGGGAGGGGGCTGTGCCAGCACCATGGGGCCATGGTGGGGGTCTCCCCTCCCGAGCTGAGCCCCATCAGCAGCAGGATGTGTCTTTTCTTCTTGTCCTGCCTCGCCCTGAGCTCCTTTAATTAGAGCTTTGGGAGGGATCTTTCCCTTTATTCCCCCAAATCTTCTCCTTAATTAAAATCCTTGATCTGGGCCAACGGGAAGCAGCTGTTGCCTCTTCACTGCGAACTTGGGTGTGTGGCAAGCTGTTAACATGATTGCTGGCCACGCAGGGACAGGACAGGGGACAGCATGGGGACAAGAAGGGGCTCGATCAGAGGTGGGGGGGGCACTGGCATCATCTCTGCCCCACTTGGCTTTTCTGGGCAGCCCGAGGTGATGCTGGGTGGATCTGGCTGCTACGACCACCCTTCCCTTGCCCACAGGAGGGCTGAAATCATCTGAGGTGTGAGTGGGAACTGAGCACCCGGTCCCCCCTCATCCTTTGCACCGTGGAGTCCTTCCCCGTGGGGATGCGAATGGCTGGAGCACCAGCACCCTGTGGAGAGGGCGCTGGGCTCAAACCCCATCATTTTGGGGCCTCAAGAAGGGCTGGAAGATGCAGGTGGATGAAGGTGATTGGGAAAGCTGGGGCTGGGGTTGTCCCTTGAGCTCAGTTTGCCCCCGAGACCCATGATGTGTCCAGCCAGGGTCAGCTGTTTCTCATTCCTCCTTTCATTCATGCCTTCCCGTGTTCAGAGGAAGCACATCGGGAGCTGGCTGCGGCACTGCAGGATCCGAATCCAGCGCTGGCACCTCGCAGGGCTCTTGGGACACCCCTGCCACCCCCATGTCCCCAGCTCGGGGCTGTTCCCTGGCACGGGCTCTGCAGCTTCGTTATGTTTTCTTCCAGAAATAGCCCAAAGAGGTGACTTTCTCCCTCTCTCCCTGCCTGCCTGGGGCTGCTGTTTCTGCAGCCATCCATCATCAAAGCAACAGGGAAGTGTCAGGAACAATTAGTGAACCAGTGGTGTTAACTTTATCAGAGACGGTATGTCTCTTCTTAATGAAGCTCGTGGAAGAGGGGGAAAAAAAAAGCAGTGCTGACAACAGATGTATTATTTCACCTCTGATTTACTGGCACATGCATTTTTCATTCATGGAAGCGGCTGATATGCAGATTTATTCAGAGCAGAGCAGGTACAGCCCTCTATGGATCAATTATTGCAGCACGCTTTGGAGAAAGGGACCTGGCTGAGCACGTGGCCGTGTAAGGCTCTTCCCAAAGCCAGCCCCAAATTTTGGCCCCAAGACAAACTAAAAGGCCAGTCGTCTTTCTTTCCCAAATCTGTGCTCTTCAGCCCCAATTCTGTTGCTGTTTTGGGCCAGGAGACATTGACACTGATCTCTGTGACTCGTGTCTCCCATGCATTTCACATGGGGTGGCCTGGGTTGACTTTTGGTCCTTCAGCTCCCCTTTGCTGGGGGAGTCTGGGCCGGTGCAGCCCCGGGTGGCTTCATCTCAGCCCTGGTTTGGAGGAACACATCCAGCCACAGACAGGGGAGAGGCTGGATTTATGTTATGGCATATTGAGGTGGCTTCTTCAGGAGACCCTTTTTCCCTCTATCAGATGGGCTCTGGCTACTTGGTCACCATCATCACCCCGTGAACCTCAACACCAAAGCCAGGTGCCTCTTACTGTTGATCTGAGTTTGGCTTCCAGACGTGTCTGAAGCTCTTCTCCCTCCATGTGCAGTGTCTTGTGGTTTCTCTCTGTGTTTTGGGGGGACTCAGCTCCCCCACGGTGGTGGGGGAAAACACCCTCTAGAAGCCAAAGACAGTTTCATCTCTTTGCACTGACAAAATTGAATCCAAGAAAAATATTGGAGGTCTTTCCCCCCCTCTCATTAGGAATGGAAGACGGGAGTTTTCTCTCTTCTGGGTACTATACAACTGGCATGAATTATTTAGGAGAAAGCATCTCTCTGATAAATAATTTTTTTTTTTATGTGGGGAGATTAAATCTGTTTGGTTTTTTTTTAAATATAATAACAAAGGCAATTTCTCTCACATAAGTCCTCATATTTCACACAGTCAAGAGATACCAGGCATCCATTTCTGTATTGATTAGCAAATAGGTTCTTGTATAGATTTAGTTCACCCAACCTTGTTTAATTTTGGATTCATTGATTCAATGCAAAGATCTAGATGAAAAGCAAGTGGGCTGTTTCCAGTGCTGGTGATGCTATTTTTAAATAAATCTAGTGCATGCTAAAATAAATATGCAAAGCATTTTGTAAGTCCGTATATGGGTGGGGAAGAGCAGACCAGATGTACTAAAATATTTAACAAACTTTTTCTCGATTTCTCGAAATGCATGTTTTATTTAGTAAACACTAGTGAAATTTAATCTGCTCCAATATTTGCTCTGAGGGGCTGTCCCACACCCATTGTCTGATGTGAGCAGGTATGTGGGGCCTTGAGGGAACAGTCTGCTTGGTGACATTGGTGCCACATTTAAATGCAAAGCTCATTAACTGTGTCTGGGATTTTTTGTTTGTTTCTTTCTTTTTTTTGTTTTCACGTTCGTTACAAGAGCAAGAGATGAAATACCCATCTAGAATTCCCTTTCATCTCCAGGCGTGTTGCTCAGATGACAAAGTTTCTCCTTTGGAATTTTATTTGATTTCAAGAGATGAGAAGGAATTAAAAGCATCTCTGGGAGGCTGGGTTCACCTTACTCTATCCGGGATCCTCCAGAAGGCGGATGCTTGAACTGGCAAAGGCTCCTGGCCCCAAGGGGAGGGATGGAGTTCGTCCTGGGGCCGGAGCCATGTCCCAGCTTTTCCTTCACCTAGGGGTGACCCTCCCAAAGATCTCAGCCCCCAGCCCCAGGGAACGGCGTCCCACTCTGGGCATACGTGCCTGTCTCCTCGAAACCCTCAGCTTTCAATCCAATCAAATTTAATTGAATTGTGGTTTTGATCACATCTGACGGGCGGCAGAGATCTTGCTGATAATCAGATTCCCATGGGTGACAGAGAGACAGGGCCAGGGGAGGAGGGGGGCGAGAGGGGGGCTTGTCAGCCCAAGCTGATGCTGCTTGGTCCCTACGAGACACCAGAGAAGCTACACCGGAGCTGGGCTCTGTCCGTTCTGGGTTCAGATCATGTTTTGGGGCTAGATGAATTTATTGCATGTCTCAATGGGGACTTAACAAGACAAGTTGTGTTGATTCTGGCCAAAAAAAAACCCCAAAAACCCAATTTTCTTGGCAAAGCCCTGAGGTGGCTCCATCTCGCTGCAGCAGGGGCTGTTGGGGAGCACCTCCAGCATCCCCCACCTCCGCTGCACCACACACGTGGTACCCAGCTTGGCCTCATCCCGACCTGGCTGGTGTCTGTGCAGGGACATGGGCTCAGGTCTCTCTCTGTCCCGTCTGCACCAGCACATGTGCAGTTGGGGATGGCAGCAATTAATTACGGGAACTCATGTGTGATTTACATGAATTCGACTGGAAGAGCAGCCCCTGGGGTGGGAGGGAATGATCTTCGTAGAGCCGTGCTGCCCCCTGGTCCAGATGACTTTCTGTCAGCACGTGTTTAATTAGGCGTTTATTGTGTGTGTGTAATTTTGGAGGTAGTGAAGCAAGTGGGGAAGAGCAAGGCAGCAACCTGTCCTCCATACCCAGTCCTCAGCAGTGGCTTGGACACAGCAGTGAAGGTATCAGAGATCCTGAGTGTGGCTGTGGTCCCTTGCCTGAGAGACCAGTCATTTATCCCCCATGAGGGGGAATTTGAGGGGAAAGCAATCATCATAGAATCACAGAATGGTTTGGGCTGGAAGGGACCTTAAAGATCATCCAGTTCCAACCCCCTGCCATGGGCAGGGACACCTCCCACTAGACCAGGTTGCTCAAAGCTTCATTTATTGTGGAGCTGCTGACCAGCGGAGAAAACACAAGGTGTAAAAATGTTAGCAAACATCTAAAAATGACCCTGAGTAGATCCTAAAGTGAGGAAGAAGAAACCATCAACAAGAGCACCATATTCTTCCCATTGAGGGCTCCAGATGCTGACCACCTATGTAACAGGGGACATGTCCTCTCCTGGCAGGTGGCAGCTGTAGAGGCAGGAGGGAAGGGCCGTTCCTGTGTTGGGGTGGGGGATGCACCCCTATAGCCTGGTGAGGAGGGTGGGATGGAAGAGGGTTTCCTGTATTTAGGAGCCTGTGGAGCAGAGGTAGTACCAGAAAGTGTCATGAGCTGAGGGTGCAAAGGGTGGGCAGGGTTCCAGACGGTATCAGTGGTCTCTGCAACAGATTTCCTCCCATCTGGTGATACTTAATCCACAAAAAAGAGGGTAATTTTTCTTGCCTTTGATGAAACCAACACTCAGATCTCATTTCCACTGACTCATCCTTATCAACAATTTATATGAGGGGCTCAGGAGGAACTTTTGGTGCAGCCGATTCTATCAGAAACCCCAGGAAAGGATTTTAACTGAGGCCCTCAAGTCCTGAGCAACCAGGTTGTCCCAAAGGACACCTGCTTATATTATGCCTGGCAGCACTTTGCTAATCTTCTTGCTGGAGGGAAAGGTGAAGGCATGGCGGCTTTGCATGATTCCCAGGGAGGGTTGGAGACATGGGTCTCAGGAATCCCCCCTTAATAACTTACTCTCGTAACTTACTCCTTGAGAGATGCCAAAATATTCAAATCATAGGAAACAAAACCAAGAAGGCCTGGGCTGTGTTTCCCCGTGGCTGCAAGTCAGCGGATTGCTGGGGATTTTCAGCAGATTTCAGGTTTCAGCAGATTTCTACTACAGTGAAGGAAATTGGACTTGATCTCTGTTTCCCAAGGTTTCTGACACTAATTGAAGGTGGCATCTCCTCTCTCTGGGCATGCAACTGTGGTTTAATGCCTCTAATCTCCTCAGATGTACTTGTTTGTGTTAATTACACCAACACTTGTCAACAGCAATTCTGCCACTTTGTTCCTTTTTTTTTTTTTTTTACCAATCTTTTTTTTTCCTGGTCAATGTTTGACACCCAATTGCTCTGTCATCAGTTGTCCCCTGTGACTGCCGAGCCCAGGCAGGGCATACAGCACCCCTGCACGTACACCATCCAGCCTGGCTCCAGCTGCTCAGCCTGAGCTCTGCTCAACAGGCAGTACGTGGATTGCGAGTGTGTCCATCGGGCTCGGGGAAGGATCACGTTGTGTCTCCAGGATGTCTTGAAATCAAGAGAGGGTGATCCAACGCACCCTTCTAGCCTTATGTCTGCAAAGCCACAGTCTTTCCTTGGCCATGAAGGTGACAGCAGCATTCATTGATACTTCAAACAAGGCAGTGGTGGGTCTCTTCAGACCTAAGCGATCGGTGCTGGTTTGGCCAAGTAGAGTGGTGGCTTCCCTAGGGCTCAGACTGGTGGGACTTAGATGGAGGTGGCTGAGCAATGCTCCAGCACGGCTTGGAGATGGAAGAAACCCATGGCAGTAAACTGCCAGGGGAGGATGGAGTGTTGTAGTTGTGGAGTGTAAATGACAAAAGAGAGAATCCTGCAAGGACCCTGCAGATGAAGTGTGTTAGCTCGGTGTAGAAGACAGCAACAAGCCAAGAGACCTGAATATCACGGTCAGAAGGATGAGAGAACATTGCCAAGCTCTGCAGCTGTCAAACAGAAAAGTGCTGAGCCTGGAAGGGACGTGGGGAGTCTGGAAAGGAAGCAACAAGGTCAAGAACCTGAAGTGTAAGGTGACAGCTAGAAATAGAAGGGACCAAGTGATATTTGTAACAGAGGTATCATGGGGAAGGCATGAAGAAATCCAGCCCTGAGATACCCAACTCCTCATGCTCAAGCCTTTCCCCTTAAAACTGGCATAAACTACCTTAATGGCTCTTCTCAGCTAACCACAAGAGGGGACAGGGCTAGGCACAGCAGCCAGGCACTTCCACCAGTCCACTGGCTTGGTTCAGATCACTAATGAGCTAATTAGTTGCTATGGAAATGCAATGTGGGAGAACTTTGGGGAGGAAAAATTATAGGTAATTTTTATTTGTTTGGGCCCTGTTCCTATAGCAACAGGAGAACTTGTCACTGAGTACCAGTTGGTTTCCATGGAGTTGGCTGCTAGTTCTGGGTTATTAATGCCTCCAAGCATAAAATAGTGCGACTTACCTAGTAGGACTTGCGGGTCATCCTCCATCACGTGCCTGGGAACTTCTCATTTAGCCAAACTCCTGGCCTTGCTTTTGCAATGCAGCGAGCATGCTCCCAGAAGTTGAGCAGGAGCGTTCATCCTCAACAGATATAGTGCTAGAAGGATCTATTAGATTCCCCCTCCTTTGAACTCAAGACATCCTGGAATGAATAATCCATCACTTCATAGCTTGTTCCTCTCGCAGCATTGCCTGATTTTTAATTGGATTTTCTCTGGGTTCAGCTTCCAGATGCTTGGCGTTGATCTGCCTTTCTCTGCTAAATTAAAAAGTCTTTTAGCACCTGGCAGTTTCGCTGCAAAAGGACTTATTGTAATTAAGTCACTTCTCATCTCAACACAACTGGTTCTCCTGAACGCAGCCATTTGTTTTCCTTCAGCCTCTCGCTGTGAAGCATCGCCCATTTTTGTACGACTCTGAATAAAAGGGATGAGGTCTCTGCTTTGCAGCCGTGTTGGAGGTCTGTCGAGGGACCTCTCCAAACTCCTTCAGAAGCTGAGCCTTGGAACCAGCCCAAACACTCCTGAGCACTAAAGAGACTGGATTTGGGAGAGATTGGTTTTATGCTAGGTTATAATTTCCCTCCCACCAGCTAATTCCTCAGCCTTCCGTAGGTGATAATTACCCAGTAGGAGCTAAAATGTCTCTCTCCACTCCCCACTTATCAACCCATACTTCACTTTGAAGGCATCAGCCACTTCTCTCCCAAGCATCCTGACCGATTCCCGGAGCTTGGAGCGAGTCCGCGCAGTCTCCATTGGCTTTGAAGGTGGTGCAGCAAACACCACCTCTCCCTGGGGAGAGGGATCTTGCTCCAGCTTTGAAGGCAAATAAGGTGATCAGCGTGCGGATAAACCTTTAATGATACTTGGCTGAGGGCACCGCACAGTCGGAAGGGAGGCATGAAGGAAACCAGCTAGCAAAGGGCAGCTACTCATAACCAGCCCTTCTTCAAAATCTCTTGGCAGGCTTTGCTCCTGGCCTCGCAGCTCCTCATGCTGTGCTCACAGCTGCTCCTTCGCCGTTGGTGAGGCACGACCCAAATGCCTCAAAATGAGGGTGCAGAGGAGGACGGAGGATGAGTCTGAGATGATGAAGGATGGCTGCAGAGCCGGGAGGAGAGTCCTGAGGTACCAAGATGGGGTCTGGCTGGAAAACCCGGAGAAACCAAGCCTTCAAGGTGGAAGAGAAGCGTCACACAAGAGTTCTTGTATCTTGTTAGTGCCTGTTGAATTGCTCATAAATTACGTTAGGGATCCCTCTGCAAAATCTGTGTTTGTTCTTTCATGCATTTCTTTCCAATGGTGATACCGATGGTGGGAGAACCTTGGGAAATGCTGTATTTAGGCAACTGGGGCTTAACATCGAGAGTGGCTGTTGGATGGAGAGTGTCACCTGGATGAAGGCGAGACATCTAGCACACCAGGAACCGAGCTCCAGGTTGGGAGTCCAGGATGGGGACGCAGAAGGTGAGAGCAGCAGGTGCCCAGGACATGATGTGCTAGCCATGCACCATGTGGCCCCTGCCCCAGGGCAGCTCCTGGGGTCTTTCTGCCCATATCAGTGTCTTGGCTATAAATAACAGTGATGTTCTTAGTGGTCATCTCCAAACCAGCTGCAGCCCATGACTCACGGTCTTCCTGTCTGCATCAATGCTACAGGCTGACTCATGGCTATGGAGTGTTTCATCTTGACCCCACAGCCCTTTGATTTCACCAAACACCATCCTGTATTTGTGAACGAGAGGTCTCCATTGCAGGGCTGTGAAATCTGGCTGGCATCCTGCAAAGACACACGGCAGATGGTGCTTCATCCCTAGCTTCACCTGGTTCTCCTCCTCTCCTCCCTTCACTTGTGGCTGGCAAGAAATGCTTCCTGGCTTGGTTTGATCTGCAGCTCTCCCAAGCAGAGCTTTGCTTCTCCTGTGCTGTTAGAGCCCCTTGCAAAATCAGCATTTTCCCACTTAATGTCCCAGCCTTCCCGAGCCCAGGGCAGTCACAGCTCTGCACCAGAATGGGCATGTGGCCTCATCGAGGTGTAGGAAGGCAGTTCATATGGGCCTTATTCATCCATCCAGAAGCTGCTTGAAGCAGCAGCTGCAGAGGGGTCTGAGCAGGGAAAGTACTCAGCACCTGGGAAGAGTGAGACCAGCCTTTGGGAGATGGCTACAAGTCGTGACACTGATGGCAGTGGATCTATGCTGCTTTGCTCTGAGTGTCTGGCACCATCGTGGCAGAGAGGGGAAGGGGTGACATGTCCCACGTCACAAGGTAAGGCTGCGTGCCAGCTGGGACAGCCTTGTCAGACCTCGGATGCCCCTTGTCGGGGATGTGAGTGCTCCTGTCACATCCATGCAGGTCTCCTCCAGCCCATGCCCATGTTCTGAGGGGATGTGGTGGAGTCACCTCGGAGGGGTGTGACGGGAAAGGTGCTTCTGGCTGTCAAAGTCACCAGCCGTGTGGCTGGAGTGCTGTGGTGAGCACCGGAGATGCTGCCCAGCTCTGTGGTGAGGGTGGTGGAAGGAGGAAGCAGTGTCTGGTTTTATGACACACAAGCACATGCTTTTGATCTGAGTAACCTTCTCCTGACAGAGTTGGGAGCCTTCTGCTGCACCCTGCGCTACCAAGGAGGTCAGTAGGGCCGTGGGTGTTGCATCCCAAAGCATGGCAGCCATGTCTCATACCCATCTGTGAGAGCTGGCAGCAGGACGGTGGCCACAGAGGAGCTCTGTGGTGGGACAGGCCACAGTGGCTTCTCCTTGCCACCCAGCAGCTCTGCCATGAGTGCAACAGGCAGGTTTGGGTTGCTCTCCGCAAAGTAGGCGAGACCTGTTTGGGTATGATGTTGTCCCAACCTCCAGGTTTCTGCTCTCCTCAGCCCTTTGGGATGCTTTTGGCCAGCCTTGTCAGGGGAGATTGCTGTTGCTGAGATGTCTTAGTGAGCTTGCGGTGAAGGCTGGGGTCCTCCCTGATGCTCTACAGCAACTGGTCCACCAGTTTTCCACCCACGTTGGTGGTTTTCACCAGCCATAGCTTGGATTTGAAACACGTTGTGTCCCTGCAGAGCTCTGGTTACACACTGCTGGGTCATGGAGCAGCTCAGGAAGGGGCAGAGATCAGCGTGTGTCCAAAAGCTTCACATGCAAACTCACAGATTCAGCCTAAAACAAAACTATGGAGTGTAAAGACTCCAATTATAATAGCAAATACCAGAGCTACCTAAGAGCAAGCCCAGGTTGGGTTAGTCCTAGGTGAGAAAGCCTTTTTTCCTCAAGGAATGGCCACAGCAGACCCTAAGGCTGCAAAGGAGAGAGCAAAAACACCTTGAAGGACTCGCTGGGAGCCTCTTCTGCTGACTGTGGTGACTTGGCTGTATCTGCCAAAGGGTGTTCCTCCTGTGGCCTCCTGTCCACTCCCTGCCCACTGACGGCTGTGCCTCGCTAGGAACATGTCTTTCCAGGTGAGCACAGGAAGGTGTTTCCTGTGGAGCCACTAACCAGCGGTTGAGCAAGTGCTGCTGGCTCAAATGCAGGTTTTCCTCCTTCCCCAGCCCTTTCCCTGCTCTTGATCCATCCACAGGGAAACATCTTCTCTGAGCTGCTGATGTTCCCCAGCTTCTCAGCCTCACCCATGGGAGGAGCAGACACCTGGTGGTTGGCTCTAGGCTCCGGCAGCAGAAGAGGGTGGTGAGGGCTGGCTCCGAAGAGGTGAGATCTTTCTCTAACAGTGCTTTGGAGGTAGGAGCAAGAGTAGAGCTCCAGGAGCCACCTTCAGGGTGTTGGCAAAGAAGGAGCTGAGTGAGCGTGAGTCCATGCGGGTGAGTTGGGATGGGATGGGTGAGTGTGTGTGGCTGCTCTAGCCGTGTTTCACCTCCTGCTGTGGTCCAGGAGGCTCCTTGATTGCTAGGAAGGGGCATATGGAGGTTCAAAGGGGTGATCTCCAGCAGACTATGGCTGCTGGATGTGTCCTAGTGGCTCAGGGGACAAACGGGCCATGTCCCATGGGACCCAGAAGGGTTGGGAGGAAAGCTGGGCATTTTTCTCTAGGGCTGGGCTCCTTGTCTGCCCCCATCGGCAAAGGGAAGAATGGATGTGGTGACCTGGGGATTATCTCGGTGCTTGAAGGGACTCGGGGTGGTTTCCTGGTCTACCTTGGGGTGCAGCAAGGTGCTCCAACCCCCAAGCAGGGCTTTTCTTTCCCATCTGGAAAACAAAGTGAGAGCAGGCACCCGCTTTTGGGGGAACTGTTTCTGTGAGGGCTTTCCTTTGTTCTGCCCACCCCCACCTCACCAGCACCTTTGGTTCCTGGGGGCTCTTTGAACCACACAGAGCAGTCTCTGATGGGACTCCCAGGACATTTGGCCATCGACAGGGATTTTTTACTCTGTATATGGACAAGTCATTTTGCGTCTCCTATAACCTGCAGGGCTGGTTGTCCCGGGGCTGGTGGCTCTCTGCAGATCCCAGCCTCTGTGTCTGTGCCAATGAGGTGCTCATGGTGTTTGGGGTGCTGGTGTGAGGATCCCTTCTCTGGGAAGGACCCATGGGGCCATGTCCCATCTCCAGAACACCGTGCTCAGTTCTCCCTTCTCCATCCTGTTTAAACTTTCATCACCAAATCAGCTTCTGCGACAGAGCAAACATTCTTCTATAAATAATCTGCACAGATGGGGCTTTATTTGAACAAGCTGATGTGCACAGTCCACAGAGGATTGTACAGCAGGGTGCTGGGGTGGGGACACCTCGCCCAGCCCTGGGATCTCCACATCTCTTGACCGGTGCCTGGAGCTGGGGAGGTGCAGGGAGTTTGGTGGTACTGTGGGAGAGACGTGGGAAAAACAGGTCTCGTGGTGGTGGAAACCCTGACGGAGCTGGGATAGGAGGGAAGGAGAAGGTTCCTGCTCCTCTCTGGGGTGCTCCTTGTCTCCTCTTGAGCTGCCCTGCCCTCTGTGATCAGAGCTGCTGAAAAAGGAAAATGTTAAAATGCTGTCAAAGGTCTCACCTGGAAACCCTCAAAGCAAACGGGTGTTTGTGTTTCCCAGGGAAAATGGCTCCTTTTGAAAGCCCTGAAGTGCTTTGACACCCTTGAATTTTTTTTGCTCCCCTCCGTAGCTATTGACTGACTTTGTGCTGCATTGGCAAAGAGGTCCCGTTTCCCCAGTATTTCATTTTTCAGGTGGATCACCATTAGCTGATGTTTCTTGCTGCCCTGAGTTTAGCGGTGGGCCCCCGGAGGCTCGCAGCAGCCGTGGCCAAGGAGAGAGGAGGCAACTTCCTGTCCTCATTAGTGCTGGGTCCAGTTCATTAAGAGGAAACACCCAGAGAAGGAGGAGGAGGAGGAGTGTTATCCTTGCACGCCTGATGCTTTGCCATCAGCCGGACTGGTCTGGGGCTTGGGGGTGTCCCCTTGCCCTCAGCTGCCCAGGATGCAGGAGCCCTTTGCTCTGCACATTGCCTGCCCCTTCCAGGGAGTGCATTTTTGGGGACAAACTGGAAACACGGGGCTGTGTCCTGAGCCCTTTTCTGACCGAGCAGCAGAGCTGAGCCTGCCCGGCCAGGAGGGAGGGAGGCAGGGAGGCATCTCCCCCCCGGCTGCATCTGCTGGCTCGGGGTGATGGATGTCACTGAGCAGGGCAGCTCTATATATTTATAAATCCAAGCAGAGCAGCATTTACAGCCTCAGAGATCTCCATCTACCTGGCAGCCAGACCCAAACCCCAGCTGCCCTTCACCCTGGCCTCGACTCTGCCTCGCTGACGGCAGCCGGGGCTGCTCTTATTTTTAATAGAGCATTTCTAGATTACAGCAAGTGACAGGAGAGTGATTTGCGATGTGTCAGGTTTCCTGCCCTTTCTCTTATAGCCCCAGCTTATAAAAATATGCTCCCGCTGGGATTGCTTTGGTTCCATCACTGTTGGGCAGCTCAAATCTGTTTTTGTTATTTGTATTAAGGATGTGCCTGGGGGCTTGTGATACCCGTGCCCAGCGAAGGCATCCTGCTGCATCCTTGCTGTGGCTCTGGGGCAAGGAGACTGGTTTCCATCCCTGGGGAGATAAAGGGAGGTGCCCTGGGACACACAGGCAGGCAAGGGACACCCCGACACCGCTGGAGGTGAGACCCCGGTCATCTCTGCAAAGACT
>JAHREE010150760.1:93150-107966 GCA_033628505.1 Tringa tobata | reverse complement strand
GCTGCCCCACGGGCAGGGCTCCAACAAACCCCAGCCTACCATGGAGGGATGGGCTCCCCTCCTGCACCCACCCCGGCTGCTGCAGGTTGTGGTTGTGCTCGATGGAGATCTAAGAGCAAAAAATGTGTCTGAAGAGTTTTATCTGGGGGATCCCATCCTGCACACAAGGTGCTCGTAACCCCCAAAGTGCAGAGGGACCCAGAGCCTCTGCCCCCGGGGGCAGCCTGGGCTGCTCCATCTGGGAACTAGCATCAGGGGGATGCAATTAGCTTAATTGCTGTGAGCATTAGAGGGAAGATGGTGTACTTTGCCCAGCTGAGCTTGCCGAGAGGAGAGGCATCCTCCTCCCCAGCCTGCTGGGTTATATATAGGAGGAAACAAGCAGGGTGAGTTGGATGCTGGAGGAGGGTGAGGGCTGCCTGGTGGTGGGGAGTTTGGCGGTGAGATGAGTTGTGCCGGTGCTCAGCCCCTCGGGCGCCTCCCCCGGCTCCTGCATGGGGGTCTCAGCGCAGCATCGTCGGGGGAGGCGGCGTGGGACAGTCTGTCACCGCAGCAGGGCTGGGCTGGCTCCCAGGCACGTCGGCTCCATCTGCTCCCGCAGAAGAGCCCTCCTGTTCAGCCTCCGCAGCCAGCCAAAGGTAACTCGTAACCCTTGCTCAGAGCTGGCTCCGTGCAAAGCCATATGCTCTATAAAAAGCCACACTCCCTGGGATGAACCCCCCGCTCTATTAAGGTTTTTTGGTTTGGTTTTTTTTGTTTTGAGGCACCTGATGTTGAGCAAACCTCCCCCGTAGTCTGGGGTGGATGCTCTTGGAAAGCAGATCTGGGAAGATGGGATTTGTGGGGAGGAAAGGCTTTGTCCGAGGGGGCAGATGGGCAGGGACCTGCAGTTTGCTGCCTGCTCTGTGCGGGGTTAATGAGCGGCAGCCCTGCCTTCTTGCTCTGAATGTGTCAGTCCCTGAAACTTTAATGCCTTTACACTGGTCCTTCAATTATTAAGCGTGGAGGAAATGGAGAAGCTGGGCTGGGAGAGGTGGCTCTGTGGCTGCAGTGCATGGGTGTTATCCTGCATCCCGGGGACGTGGGGGGCTGCAGCGTGGCTCTGAGCATCCCAGGGCTGCTGTGCTGCTCCATACAGCTCAGGCATTGCCTCTGCCCTCCCCTGCCCTGCTTTGCCTCCATTCTTGATACTTCTGGGAGTCTCCTCCAGCATGTTCCTGCTCTGCAGGGATCATGGAGGGTCCTGGGGTCTCTCACTCTCTGCCCGTGGTGTGTTTTTCACGTTAAATTTGCCAGAGGGAATTGATGTCCTCAAGGGGCTGAGGGAGGAGATGTCTGTGAACCCTCTGAATTGATGTCTGTGACTTGGTTGCCTGTAATTTAGGGGAGACTCTTGAGCTGTGTGGCTGTTTCCAGGGTCCTTTCCCTAAGGTACAAACAGTGTTGGGTGAGGGTGGAGGGGAACAAGCTCCCTGGGCAAAAAGTGAGTGTGTTTGGTGCTGAGATGGGGCTTGTCTGCAGCTGCGATCGGAGCCTGGTGGTGCTGGGGAAGAGCTTCCCTCTAGCTACATAAATGGCACTATGTTTGCCAAAAAATGTAAAACTCTTGTGCTAACAGGGTAATTAATTAATTACAGCTCATTAGAGGAATTACAATCCCATTAGTACCTATGGATCATGGTGGGGGGGGAAGCTGATCCTTGGAGGATGCAAGCGATGGCACTGCAGGCTGCTGAGCGCTGCTGTTTGCACTGGGGAAACTGGGATTGCCTTGGGGATGGGGTCACGCTCAGCCAGCCCCTCTTTGGACCCCGCCAAATGATGGTCTTTTGCTTCTAGGGAAGTGAAAGCAGAAATGGCTCTTGTCTTCCCAAAGCAGAAGCACCCGCACTGGTGTTTTCCCAGCTCTCAGGAGCTCGTGCTGGATGTCAAACTGTGTTCTGTCCTGCCGTGATCTGCTTACGTCCCCCTTTGGAGATGACTCGGGAAACTCTGAATTAAGTGGGGATGGATCAGGGGAACGGGCTGAGCCCACGTGGGACAGGTCGTGGTGTCCTGGCATCCTGGCTCTCTGGGAGCAAAGCCTCCCTCCTGCCCCACTTCTCGCCTCGGAATCCCATTAACACTTCCCTTATTGTTTGCTTCGTGTTGCTGTCACTCACTGGTCGCTCATTTCTTTGATCCCTTTAATTTATTACTTTTATTTCAAATAATTTTTTTTTACTTAAAAAAAAGAAGTTCCATCCAGAAGTTAGGTGAGTGTGGACCTCGGTGATTAAATATAGCAATGAGACATGTTGATCAAAGCGTGCCAGTTTTGGGGTGTAACGCTTGTCCTCTGTGTGCTTGGGCCATTTCCTACCTCCTCCTCCTCTTCCTCCCTGCTGGGACATGGAGGAGTGCTAGGGCCTGCCACGAGTCCAGATAAATTGCTCCAGACCTTAAGCCCTGGCTGGAACAAACACCAAGTTTCCCCAATTTCCTTTCCCTGGGCTTGATGCTCAGGATCTGGGCGTTTCTGTAATGCAGCAACACACCTCATGAATAAAGATTAAGTTGATTAAAAAGGAAAACCCACAGCAAGGCAGAATAAAAGTGATTTGCAGAGATTAGATGCTCTGGCACATCAGGAGTTCCCTGAAGGGCTGAGCTAACATGTTCAAGCATAAGAGCTTTAAGCCCTCTTGCCTGTTTTGTAACTAATGGCTTTGGGTCGGGATGACTAACTCTGCCATTTGATAATTGTCCCCATGGGACACTGTTGAGATTTCACACACAGAAGGACCTGCCTGGTCCAGAGGCCTGTATCCCCTGCCATAACCCACTTTGTGCAGTTATACACACTGCTCTGCCAGCAAGATGCTCCCTTCTAAGCAGCCAGATGTGGGGGAGATGGAACAAAGGAGGGGTATGAGCCTTGTACCCCAGCAGGCACAGCTTCTTCCATCCTCCTGCATCCCAAAGCTGGAGCATCCCTTGCTATCAGGTGCACAAAGAACAGATTTTCTTGAATGACCCTAAAAATAAAAACTAAAAAGAAAAAAATAAAGTTTTCTTCTTATTTGCAAAAGCGAGGCTGAAAATGAAGCACCTCCAAGTGATGTCCCAGCAGACAAGGCAAACTGCCTGACTCCTCTTGCTGTGCATCAAGCCTCAAGGGCTGCCAGTGACACAACCTGAGCTTTCCATCCACCACAAAAAAGCAAAGGTACATCCTCCCTGGCAACTGGGAAAGAGGAAAAAAAAAAAACAAAAAAAAAAAAAACAAAAAACAAAACAAAACAAAAAAAAAAACAGAAAAACAAACAAACCCAAACAACTCTTTTCTTTCCCCAGGGTATCTTCTTCCCTGGATATCCCTGAAGTCCAAAGCACCAGCTGCCCCAGTGAGCTCCTGGCTTGTTCCAGGCCTGGGGCGAGTGCTCCAGCATATGCTGGGAAATGGGCACTGTTCAGTATTTAGTGAAGCAGCAGGGAAAGGAATGCACATACGTAATCTAGAAAATCCTTTGTCCGGGATTTACAGGGGTAGATATAAGGGCAGAATCCAGCCCGCTCTCTTTTAATGACGCAACCTCTGTCTTCATCAGAATTTATTATTTACTCTCAGATCTTCAGCAATATCTCTATTCTGGGCCAGGACCTCGTCTTGTTCTGCCCTGTTTGAAAGAGCAAGACCATTCCTGTACCTGAGAAATTATAAAGTAATTGACCTTTTAACTTCATCCTGAAAATGCGATGCTTTCTACATTGCATCCGCCCCCACCCCCTGCCCTTCCCCAATTTCTTTCTTCTCTAGAGATGCTGTCACTGAGCTAATGCTGGCTGTGCCCAGCTGGGAAGCCAGCCCTGGGGTGATGTGTCCCTGTTGCAGGACCTCCGTGTGCCCTGACGTGTGGGGAAGCCCACCCTGAGGTGACAACACCTGGAGGGAGCATCCTCGGTGCTGTCGGAAGGAGGCAGCTACAGAGCAGGATGCCAGCAGCGGCGAGGGGCAGAGAATTGAGCTAATTTTAAGATTTCCATGATAGATTTCCGAATTGGATTATGTGACACAGTTGCCGGTGGTGGCAGGGTCTGGAGTTGATGATTCAGGGTCCCCTTCCCTCCTGCCTGTCCCTGAGTGACCCGGGAGCCGTGACTCCTGCTGGAGTATTTTCTTGTGCGAGCCAAGTTCCACCATGGGTAATTACACTCCATCTCTTCAAATTCCTCGGGGAGAACCGATGCAATTTTCTCGTCCTCTCCTTGCCAAAGGAGTCTTGGGTTGCAGCGAGTGCTATGGCCCCGAGGTGGCCCTGTTGCAGGTGTGTGAGCCCCGGTGGGCGCCTGAACCTATGAGATGCTGGTGGGAGCCCACGTTGGTGGGATGGTTCGCCATCCAGTTGCTTGTAAAAATAAAAACGACTGTTTTGCTCTGAGTTTCTGGATGGTGATGGGAGAGGGGAGGCTCAAAAGTGTGTATTTGGGCTGGATGTGCTGCCTGTGTAGGTTGGGACGGTTGTGCTTGGACACCGGAGGATGCAGTTGGTGTTTTGGGAAGGTGGCAAAAGCTTTGAATCCAACCACAAATGCAGCTGGTGAAGCAGTAACTCCTCCCTGCTCCGCTCGCTGCTCCCCGCAGTCACAGCCATTCATCCTGAGCAGTTGTATCCAGTGCTGTATTTTGGCAGAAATTACTAGCCCATCAATCCAGGCAGCTATTTCTTTTCCCCCGCGGCTTCAGAAGGCAATAAGTCCGCAGTAATACAAATATTGAAATGCTGCGTGTGGGGGATTAGTGACTTGGCAATTAAAATATTTGACCTACATCTCGTTGAGTACCAGCAAGGTCAGATGGAGCCGTGCTTCTTCCCAAAACTTCTGCCCAAAGGAATTTTATTAATGTGGCTACTCCTATTTGAACAGGCTGTTTGTTCCCTACTGAGTATGAGGGGCAAGGTTTGGGGCTGGGGGGCTGTATGAAGGCTGTGTGTAGCCCTCAGCTGTGATTTTTGAGGGGTGCTGAGAGTGGTTTCTGGAGGCAGGCAGGTGATCTCCTCTATATCACAGGCACCCCTGAATATTTACAGGACTCTTCCTGCAAACACGGCGGAGAACAAGCATCTCCTTTTGTTCCTGAGATTGTACGTGCCGAGAATCCTCGTCCAAACAAACGAGCGGGTTTTTCTTCCAGCAAACATCACAGATCTCTCTCTTTGGTGTGTGTGTTTTTTTTTTTTTTTCCCTTTCTCCTTTTCACATGTTGTTCGCTCTGTTCTGCAAACAATGTTCTTTTTAAGCCCGGGCAGAAAACTCTATCTGTCTTCAGAGCATGATGTGAGGGCAGAAACCGGCGACGTCCGCTTGGCAATGAGATTAAGAGGAAGTCGTTTATAAAGCTCCTCTCATCCCAAAGCCAGGGGAGGGGGGAAGGAAAACAAACCCCCCTCCCAGCACTGCTTCATCTGGATGGCTGGGCACACAGCTGGGGTTACAGGGAGAGCAGTCAGAGGGTTTGTGGACACCCCCCAGCCTGAGATTTGGCACAAACCCTCCTTGGTTTTGAACGGTGACGAGTGGCTGGAGGATAATTCTGAATTTACTCCCTTGGACCACAGGCTGTTGGCTGTTCCCTCAAAAACTGCTCATAAAGCTTGTAGCCCCCCGTGTTTCTGATGTGATATGGGCTGAGGTTTATATCATAGCTGGGGTCCTGGATTGTGGCTGGGTCCAGCAGCTCTGCCTGCAGTTCCTGCCATCAGACAAACATCTCCCCTCCTCCTACCTGCTCCGGGCAGGGCTGCTGAAACACTAAGCTGAGGCATCATGATGGGGAGCGTGATTTCAGGGGTGATTTTTGGAGTCTCTGCCTACTGGAGCTGAGCATCAGAGGCTGTTGGCATGGGAGGTGGCTGCAGCCCTCTGTGGGCTGTGATGCCGGGGAAGGACTGTGCAAAATCTGTGTGGCTGGTCTGGGGGTTGCTGCTGGCTCCAGCACCCTGAGATTCCTCCCCCTGTCTGGTGAGCGAGTGGGTTCTCAAGGGTGCTGTCTTGGAGGAGGAGAAGCCCAGGCCATCATTGCTCCCCACCAATGTTCAAACTGGAGCCTAAGAACCCAGGCAAGTCTGACTCGAGTGGAGGTTCTCACCTCCTAATAGAAACCTGACCCTGGCATTTTACCTGCCCATCCAGGAGCACAAGTTTTTGCCAAGAGACTCAAGTAACAGGTTTGCCCAACAGGAATGATGTTGGATTTTGGCAGAGGAATGGTTTGGAAATGGAAACCAACAGGCTTGTGGAAAACACAGGCTCCGTCATCCAGGATGGAAGTCACTCACACATCTTCTCCCCACTCAGGGGCTCCCCCATCCCATTTGCTACTTTCCAGGGGGATGATGCTCCCCAAAAGGTGTGGGTTTGGGGTAAGAAATTCCCGATTGCTGCTGTGGACTCACCTTAGCAAAGGTCATTGCTGCTCTATTTGCAATTACACTGCCTGTTCAAGTCCTGCTGGGCTTTCCTTGCTTCCCCAGGCTCGCTCCAGGTGGGTTTTGATAGTGTTTTTATCGAGTCACACCGGCCTGGGAGTCCAACAGCAAGCATCACTTGCAGGGCCATAAATGTCTTCAGGGCTACCAGCTTGTGAGCCAGCAGGGAGTGGGGAATTGCTGAGTTTGGGTAAATTTGTCATTAGAGAGAAAACAGTTCTTCAGTTTCATCCCCGAGTAATGCACAACTTAAAAACAAACAAACAAAAAAAAACCAAACAAAAAACATGAAACAATGTAACTCCTCAACAACACACACACCAGCATGGCTCAAAAGAAAAAGCATATTTTTTTTCATTCAACATTTTCCCATACCCACTGACTGATTTTCTTTAGAAAATGAACTTCTGCCTAAACCTATTCAATCTCACAAAGCATTTCAATTTTGACAGGAGTGCATATTCGGGAGGAACGTGGTTCCATCAGAGTTTCTCCAGCCAACTCTAATCCCAAATGCCTTGCTGTGACTAAACCTCATTTCTATGTTAAGTACCTTAGCTTGCCTGTAAGGGCCAGGTAAAATCTCAATCAGTCAAGTAGCCTCCCTGCAGCTGCCCTGTTAAACATTGGGGTTTTAAAAATTTCCTTTTTTTTTTTTTTCTTTAATGGAGTGGAGATGAAAGATCCCCTGGGGAGAGGCACAGTCTGATCCCTGATAAACCAACCCTAAAATTTACACTGGGAAGCTCCCTTACATCAAGGGAGATGAGGGGGTTTGGGGGCCCTAGTTCCTTGGGGCTGGGCTCTGGGAAGCTGTTTGATGCTTTGTATTTTGTTATCCAGCATCCAGAATGGAGGAAAAGAGAGGAAAAAGTCAAGAAATTCTAAAGAAGCATCTTTGATGAGAAGCATGGAGTGCCTGGCGTGGTGGGCACTCGCAGTGAGCCGGCTGCAGTCCTTAGGGAAGACAATTTATATGTTTCTCCTCTCCCATGGGCATATAGACCTGTTGACAGCCGAATCAGCAGCCCAGAGGGGCTGAATTTAAGGCACAGGCTGCTCTAGCAGAGGGAGGACTTTCCTCTTCTCCCAGGGACCTGGGTCACATCTCCTCTGGGTACTACACCTCATCTATGCGATGCTCCTTGCTTTGCACGCTTGCTGTCCCTGTGTGATGTGCAATCTGTGTGTGGCAGGAGGGTCGAGGTTCCCTCTGAAAAGGAGGGATGTAGGAAGATCCCCAGCAGCTCCCTGTGGGAATTACCCCTCCCTGGTCTGTGCAACTCACTGCATTGGAGCATCCAGGAGCAGCAGGTACCACCAGATGTGATCCATCACGCAAAACCCACATCCCAAACCGGGATTCCCTAATTCACTCCAGGGGAATGAATACCCCAGGAAAAGGGAAGGAGCCTTTTCCCACCCCTTTCCGAGCTCCCAGCCCCTCAGCTTTGCCGGGGTGCTCTGTCCCTAGGGCTGAGCTGCGGCTTTGATCCGGCGTGTGCCGGCAGCTGTGTGTGCTCAGCACCGGCGCTGCAGAGCCTGGCGCCGATCCCAAACTCACACAGCGTTGGGAAAATACGTGTGATTGCACAAAATGGGGGAGGGAGACATCCGAGAAGATCACGGCGTTTCACCTCAGCTTTTGGAAATGTGAGGGTTCTCTTTTGGGAATAGTCAGAATACCCTGTTTGGAGAGTAATCTTTTTTTTTTTTTTTTAAATGGGGTTTTGCCTTTCCTGGTGTGGAAAATGCCTTTTAACTAACTGGGAAGAGAACTGTGATTTTACAGATCGGTGCAATAGCCTGGTGAGAAGCTGGTTCGTTTTAGATTGAGCAAACTGTTTTGATCCTTGTGGAAAAATCCTTTATGATTTTACCTTTCACTTAAAGAGAAAGAATTTGTTACCATCTGAACATACGCTTTTCTTTTTCTTTTGCTCAACAAGCCAAGGAATAGCTCAACCCTTCTTTGGCATCACTGAAGTCCTGTTTTCCAAGCCCCCACCCTCTGAATACCCATCACAGGCAGCTGATCCCCATTATCTTCTTAATATACATCTCTCTCAAACTTTCCTCTTGCCATCCAGGTTTTGTTGCCACAGCCCAGGTGCCTGGTGTGGGTCTTGCCCGTGGCTTTGAGCAGGGGATGAAAACTGGGATTTTTGTGCTGGTTTTGGACCATTTCTTCCACTCTGTTGGCAAAGTTTGAGCACTTGCCTCTGGAGCCGGCGGCTGCCTGGTGTCACCTGAGGCTGTGTGCTTGGGGACAGGACTTGAGCAATTCGTTAAGGTTTTGTATTTATTGCTGTGCCCCAGGTCCCATTTGCCCTTTCCCAAACCCTGAGAGCTGCCTGCGGGCGGGCAGTGATGGGACGGAGAGGCTTTACCAGTAGCAGGAGAGCACAAACAATTGCTGACTCTTTCCTCTCTGCCAGCTGCAGCAATGGAGACCCAAATTCTCCATCCCACTCTATTTTCTGCCCAGGGCCAGTGGTGGCAGGACCAGCTCAGCCCAGGGTGGCAGCGCTGATGGAGAAGCTGCCGGTGCTGTTTCTGCAGGGAGGACTTTAACCTTGCTCCTTGTCCAGGACCAGCCCGGGTGGTGCAAATAACGCTGGGGCTGCTTTATTTAGCAGCAAGGGCTGGTGTGAAATGCCTCTTGTGAAAGACAGGGACGGGTTGTCGGTGGTGGCAGTGCTTAGGTGACCTGTGAAAGAGGAACAGGGAGGCTGGGGCAGGCAGAGGGGCAGGTCGTGTCCTGTCTGCTCCCTTGGCCACTTGTTGTCCGCGCCTCCGAGCATCCTCCTGCTGACATCTGAACCTGCTGTGCTTTTGTGTGATCTGCTTTGGCAGAAAGATGATGTCCTATGGGTGGGCAAGTCCCCCAAGCCTGGTGCTGGCAAGTAAAAACAATAGCAGGGCTCAAACCCACTTTTTTTTTTTTTTTTTTTAACCAAAAACCCTGTACAGACATGTGGGTAAGTCCCCTGGAGATGTGAGTCCAGAGGGAGGATGTTGAAGGAGGAATTGACATCTGCCAGCATGGCCCCTGCCTCAGTTTCCACCTCATTGATCAGCCTGGAATGAAAGCTGGTGCTGACAGTTTAAGTGCTGTAGATGCTCACAGGTTGTCATCTGCAGCCTGCTAATGCCCAGCCCTTGCTTTTACCCCCTGCTGTGTCTGTCCACGAGCTTTCTCCAGCCTCCCAACCCTGGTGGGCTCCAGGACAAAGGGGAAGGGACCTCTGTTGTGCCACTGGTCATGCTGAGAAATCTGGGGGGTTGGCTGCAGCGGAGTAGATTGGGATCTGAAACTTCCCAAGCGGTGAGAGTTGAGCACTGGCAGAGCTGTTCTGCCATAAAGTTATGGTTGGACTGGAAGGACAGGCCTGGCTATGCAGGGGTGCTGGGCTCTCCAGGCTCTCTCCAGCTGTGTACTCAGCTATCAAGCCTTAGAGGACAAATAATTTGGGGGCAGAAGTGACTTGTCGTTTTGACCCCTTCTTGTGTCCTTTTTCACCATTGGGGATGGGTACACTGGTGTTTCTCCTGGATCGTCCTCTGGCAAAGCTGTTGAAATGGGTCACCAATGGGTCCTACAACCATATAACATGTTCATTCTGAGGAAAGCCCCTTCTGGTCCCTCAGGCCACCCCTTTTGCCTCTGTCTAGGAGGACATCGCTGTAGGACAAGGCTGAACTGGATCTGAGCCCTGGCCAGGGGTGCTTATGTAAGATATTTACCCCAAGACCGCCTTGGGAAGGAGCCAACGTGCTGATTAGGTGACGTCTGCTCAGGACGGGTTGGATTTTGCCTTGGAGCATCTGCTCCCTGCTCTGGTGGTCTCGTAGGCACTGCCCTGAGGTCGTTTATGTAAGAAGCTGGCTGGGCTCTTTGGCTGCAGTGAGCCCTCTGGGTTATCCGAGGTGCCTGCCTGACCCCTGGGATGTCCAGCCCACCTGGGGTCTCCTACCAACATCCGTCAGTCGGCTGGTCACTGATGCTTTTCCTCCTCCCTCTCCCAAAATCATCCACCCTGTGGGTGAGGGAGAGGGAAGCTGAGCACTGGTGGTGGAGTGAGGAGAGCAGAAAGGGGATTGATGGTTTCTCCTGGGTGCTATGAGCGCTGTGGGCAGCCCAGGGGAGCTGCCCTTCGCCGTTCCTTTTGGAGCATCCCATGGTAAAAAGCCAAAGGTATGCTCGTCCCAGCTGGCACAGGACATGGAGCTAGCACCGGGCTTATGTACGAGGTCTAGGAAATCCCATCTGCTGCCCCAAATCCTCCCCCCAAACACTGCAGGTCATGACAGTGGCAGATAAGCTTCTTGTCTCCTGCTTTGTCCTATATTTTCCAGGCAGGATCCCAATGTAGTCTCTGACCTGATCTCGGGGTCATGGAATGCTGAGGACACATGGTTTTCCCAAACTGGCTCTTCTTCTGCTCTTCAGCTGCAGACAAGGAGCAGGCTCCCACCTCTGACCACGCTGCCATGCCCTGACCAAGGTTTCCTCAAGCGTTTGTCCCTCAGACGTGGCCTGAGCCCCTCTGCATGCAGTGAGGCAGGGTCGGCGCCTTTGAAGCCCTAAAAAGAGTATTGTGACCGTGTGGAGAACGTACACACCGTAACTGGGGTGGTGTAGGGCCATGTTTTATGGAGGATATGATTGCTTGGACCAGAGTTGCTCATGATGGAGCCAGGATGAGCCTCCCCGAGGCGAGCGGCGTGCGCAAGGAGGAGAGAAGCGGAGGAGGAGTCGGGGGTGGGTGCTGGGGAGAAATATCCCCTGGGGACCCTGCTGAAACAAGCTCTAATGGGTGAAATTAAGCTGAATAGAAAGGGAAAATTTCCTGCGATGTGTTAGAGGGTCTCCCAAGGGAGACACGGTGCGACCTCAGCAGCTCGGTTCTCACGGCAAACACAGGGATGCCAGGGGTGGGAAGGAACCTCGGCGTGGGAGCCGTGTCCCCTCCGCGGGGCACCGCTTGAGTTTGCAGCGAGCCTGAACCCGTGGGGTGGCACAGGGCTGGCCCTCCCAGGGACACCGGTGCTGGGATGCGACGGGCTGATGCTGGCAGTGTCCGTGTGGTGGCCGGGGCTGGAATCCAGCTGGAAGCTGGATGGAGCAATCCTTTATTAGCAAAATCTGCAGAGTTTCACTGGCTACAAGTGGCATTTCATTTTGCTGGCTGGCAGAGGTACAAATGTCTCTTTTTTTTTTTTTTTTTTTTTTTTTTTTTCTTCCCCCTGTGCTAGCCATTTTGGGAGAGAAATGGCTCCTCTGCTCTGTGGCTTTTCACGGGACAGGCTGCTGCTCCTGGCTGATGGTTCCTCAGGCCCACTCCTGCCTTTGCTTTTCTCTCCCAGGCGACTGGATGCAAAGGTTCTGAGCCCGGGCAACCAGACCTGCTGGGCACGGTGCCGCTCGCACCCAGCCTGTGGCGAGCTGCTCTGTACCCCTGCACGGCGGTGGCCAATTCTTGCCCCCATTGGCACTTTCTGGTCCTGGGGACCTTGTTGCGTGGTCTCATAAAAGCACCGCAAGCGCTGACCTCGGCCACCGTGCTCCTCCTGCCGGCAGTCCAGCTCCTTCCCTGCCCTCCCTCCCTCCTGGCCACACGGAAGCACAGCCAGGAACCAGAGGTGCGCTCTCCTTTTTCCAGATAAATCTTTGGCAGAGCCACAGTTCATGGCTCCTCGTATCCTGAGTTCAGCTTCCCTGAGCTATTTCAGTCCCGCTCCCTGCTAGTCAGCTGCTGGCATAGCCCTCGAGATGCTCTGGAGGTGGAGGCTAGGTCTGAGCATCCATCTCTCCGTCATCCAAGTGCTGCTTGATATCCTCAGCCACTTCTCCCAGGCTGAGATCCCCCTGAAACCCTCCCATCCCTATCGCACACGTATCTTTTCTTCTGCACTGGGGCCAGCACCCCCTTTTTTTCCTCCCTTTCTGGTTGACCGTGCAGCCTCTGTGAGCGCTCTGGAGGGTGAGAGCCATGCCTGCAAACCCACGCCGTCCTCCCATCCGTCCACCGCATCCCCCTGGCCCCGTTGTCTTCCCGAAACCCGCCAGGACTTGGCCCTCCCCGCTGCCGTGCCGGCCAACAGCGCGGCCTGGCAGAGCCGGCATCCCGGGCTGAGGGCGATGCCAGGGCCCGGAGCAGATGGTGGCCGCCCTCCGGTCCCTTCCCCGCGGCCCCTTTTTTCGGCCGGGAGAGCAACGGCCTGGGTGTGTAGGTGGGCGGCAAGACGGGGGCCAGCTCGGTCAGAGAGTTGGGGGCAAGGTGTGTTAATGGCACAGATAATGGCTATTTTTAGCTTTGGTAGATGGAGCTTATTTCCTGACGCGGCCTGCGCAGCGACACGCGTGTCTCCTGCTGCCCGTGGCCAGTGGATGGGGATGGCGGGGGACACATGGCTGGTTTCGGTCTTCAGATGGCAATCCAGAGCCTGAAAATGGCTTTTCTAGGAGCAGAGGTGGGAAGGGAATGGGGTGTGGGAAAGGGGACTGGCACCCCACAAGGGATGTCCTGCAGCCCCGTGGCAGGCTGGCACGGCTTGAGTTTGGGGTGTCTCGGCTGGGCTCTGGGGTGGATGCTGCATCCACCAGCCTCGGATCTTCTTCACCTTGTACTTTGGAGTCCCAGTTGTTGCCCCGTGGTCTGCTGTGGGGCTTCAAGCCTGTTTTCCCCGGCACCTTGTCTCCCTCCAGCTGGAAAACCTCTTGGAGCAAGCCGGGGAGATTCCCATGGGAGTAAAATGCTGCCTTGGCGTGGGGGGTTTGTGAGCAACCCTGCACTTTTTGGGGCCCAGCAAAGCTCAAAATCCCACCCGCTCCAGCTGTTGGGTGTTGGGAGAGGCTGGAGGATGGTGGGCTTTGTCCCCAGAACCGGGCTGCCCACCACAGGATGGGCACCTGGGTGGTGGCACCCGGTCCGAGCAGGAGAATGGGTGACTTAGCACGTTTTCTCATCCCCGCTCCCCCCCTCGCCTCCCCCTCATCCTCTTCCTCCAGGAGCCCTGACACTAATGCAGTGCGAGCGGGGGATTTATGGGCAGCAGCCCTCCAATTGGGCCATCCGTCTTGATTAAATTAGCCCTAATGGCTCTGTGCTGACTTGCTCCCGGCCCCGCGCAGCCGCGGCTGCCGGCGTCGGGAAGGAGCTGCCGGAGACCCCTCGGGTGCACCCCTTCCCTTCGCCCTCCTTCCCTCGCTTCCATGGCTCCTAAGGAAAGGGCTGAAGCTCTCCCGGCTGCAGGGGGAGGCCGGATCCTGTCCTGAGCTATTCCCCAGCTGAGAGCCCACCGGGCTTCCTGGGGCTGCTGTCCTACACCCCCAGATGAGTGCTCTGGGGGCCATGGGCTCTCCCCAGCCCTGGGGCAGTGATGCCCAGAGCCAAGGGCAAAAACTTCTGGATCTTCTCTGCTCCCTCAGTGGGCTGGGTGAATCCCAGGGCTTTCCAGGATGGAAATCCCAGGCTATTTCTTTGCATTTCCCGTAGCAAACCGGGGAGGGAGGGGTAAGCCACCAGCATGGCAGGGTGACAGGAACACCAGCCTCACTGGTTCTGGCTGCCCAGCTCCCTTCTGCCACCCCCACTGCCTCCGAGACCTCCAGCCCCCAGGGTGCCCGTGTCTCCCCTTGGATACAAGCCCCAAACGTCTCCCACTTGCTGTTCTGCTGGACCAACACCTGGCCTCGTGCCGCTCGGAATTTGCCGCTGGCAGCTCCGGTGGAGCATTGCGGTGGGGAGCAGCAGGCGATGGGGGGGACCAGGGATGGGTACCCTCTCCTCCTCCTCCTCTTCCCCGGGTGGTGCCTCCCTGCCCAGCACTGGCCCGTGGCCAGCTGCCCGCCCCAGCCCTGCAGCCAATTTCCGGGCTGCCCGGCGCGTTAATTATATTTATTGCTGGAGGGAGGCGGGGGGCCGGCATGGGGAGCCCGGGGCTGGCACCGCCGGCTGGGTACTGGGGTTTGGGGGGGGAGGATTCGGAAAGGTTTCCACAAGTGATGAGGATGGTGGATGGCAGGGATGAAGAGGCAGGGCGCGAGGGGCTGCCTGACAGGTGGAAAGGAGGAGAGTTTTGGGGTCAGCACGTTGATGGTCACACCTCGGTTCCCTGGGTGGTCCTACTCGTGGCCAGCGTGCTGCAGGCTGGTGTCCCCTCGGGTCTTCAAAACCCTTCAAATCCCTGCTGTTAACTGAGCATCCATGGGGGTTTTAAGCATTTTGCTGCCAGAACAAGGCCCTGCAGCGCTTTCCAAGTGTTGGTTAAAATGCCATATCTGTGGGGCTGGTGCAATGGGGTGAGATGGTGCAAGTCAGCATGGAGAGGGGAGAGGAG
>JAHREE010150760.1:54389-68221 GCA_033628505.1 Tringa tobata | reverse complement strand
GAAGGAAGGAAGGAAGGAAGGAAGGAAGGAAGGAAGGAAGGAAGGAAGGAAGGAAGGAAGGAAGGAAGAAAGAAAGAAAGAAAGAAAGAAAGAAAGAAAGAAAGAAAGAAAGAAAGAAAAGAAAATAGATGGAGAGCAGGAAGGAAGAGAGAGAGAAAGAGAGAAAGAAAGAAAAGAAAATAGATGGAGAGCAGGAAGGAAGAGAGAAAGGAAGAACAGAGGAAGAAAGAAAGGAGGGAAGGAGAAGGGGGGAAGGTGGAGGGGAGCGGTGGTGGCCGGGGAACCCGAGCGTCCCTGGGAGCGTCCCCCCCGGTGAGGGCAGCGCCGCTGCCTCCTCCGTCACCCGGGCACGTCTCCCCTCCCAGCACAGTTAATCCAGACCCCAGCTAATCCGCTCGCAGGTCACCGGGAGCTCATTGCATTTTGTTCACTTCTCAAATGCATCTAGAATTAATTAAAAAAAAAAAAACCAACAGTAAATTCATCCTGTGGCCATAGCCTGCGGCGTATTCCCCTGTGGTGAGCCAGAGGGGTGATGGAAAAGCAGCCTTTTCTGACTTCAAATGCTCAGCTTTTGTTAAAAAAGGAGTGAGATTAATTAATACAGTCGGTGTGGTCAGGAGGAAAACTCAGGATGGACGACCAGGCTGGATTTTGGCAGCGTGAGCCTGCAGCCAGCCTGACACATCAGCTCTGCAAGGCCTCTTTGGTCCCGTTTGACTTCCAGTGACTATGAGATTGCGAATATTAACAATTAATATTAATTGTTTTGGCTATTTTACGCTTCCCCGTGGCTGTAAGGAGGGAGAGGATCTCGTGCTGGCTGCCCCAGCCAGGTGCGTGCGATGGCTTGGTCTGCCGATACACCAACACACCATCGTGGGGCTGGAAAAATCAGCTTTGGGGAGAAAAAGTGTTTTTTGCCTGGATTGCAGCAGGTGGAAATACGCTGTTTGGTGGATAAAATGGTGGCACCTGTGGATCTGTGTCCAACCTGGGAGGCCTGGGCAGGCTTTTAGTGCTGCTCCTGCTTGCGACGCTGGGTTTCTGCAGGGATTCCCAAGTCCCAGGCTGGATTTTGGGGAGAATTATCAGTAAAAGACAATGCAGGGTATCATCATTAGCTGGGCTGATGCAGCCCCAGGCAGGATGTGCCTGGCAAAGCTCCCTGGCGCTGGCCCTGGCCACCGTGTAATGGAAAGGGTGTGCTTGTCCCAGCGTGTCCCCGGGCGCTGGAGCTGATTGCAGGAATCGACGGCATCGATCGGGCCAGAGGATCCGACGCAGCACGTACAGCCCGGCGGGTTCACCAGGGCCTCTAGGCATGAGCAGGGCACCTCTGCGCCGGGGGGACGGGGTGTCATGGGGGGCTCTGTACCCACTCCCGCCCGCCAGGTTGCTGGTCTCGTTGCCAGAAAGGTGGTTTCATCCCCGGTGACACATCCCACGTCGCTAAATAATAGGAGGAGCTGTGGCAGGGGGTGGTTTGGGGAGCACTCCTGCAGTGCCATCTCTTTAGGGTGCTCGGGATATGCCACGTGGCTTCTCCACAACCCCCGCCTGATGTAGCCCCACGTGCCATCGCAGAGGGGGTAGGCAGCCAGGCAGGGTTCCGTTTGGTTTCCCCACCATGGGCTCACCTGCCCATGGAAGCCCATCCAGCTTGGGCCACCTCTCCCATGTCCACACCACTTCTCTCCCAGGCAAAGCTGAGTGTAGGTCCTTGACCCTGCAGCTGAGGCCTCCAGAAGGGAACAAAACAGCTCCCCGTTCCCCAGTGATAGTTGTCCCTTCATAAGAATTGGCCAGAAAAACCCATCTGTGACCGTAGATGGCTCCATGTCCCAATGGATGCGTTGGGAAAGTTGCTGCATGGGACATCTGCCCCGAGTGAGTGCCTTCCCTGGGCTTTCTCCAACCGCCTGCATGTTGGCCGTGTCCTCTCCCATCCCCAGGCTGGGGGACAGAGGTTAAATCCACATCTCCCTCTGGTTTCCCTCGACCCCAGAAGAGCTGGTGCTCAGGAGGTCGGGCAAGTGCTGCTGCGATGTGCTGGGCAGCGGTCCATCTGGCACGGGCAATGTGAACTGATGTAGCCCCTTTCAGGCGTACCTTTATTAATATCTCTGTGCTAAGGAGAGCAGCTTGGCCTCTCCACGTTCCTCTCCAGCAGCCTGACCCCACTCCAACAGCAGAGCTCATGAGAAAAGTGAAGGGGAGAGAGTCCAGTGCTACCCAAGGTTCTTCATCTGCTGGTGTCATTGAGGGTTCCCACAAATGCTGCATCTCCACAGCAACGTTTGCTCGCTCACGTTGTAGTATGAAAAAACAAAGTCTAAGACCTCCTTCCTTCCTCATGTGTGGTTTTTGGGAACAGCCTAGCCATGGGAAGGAGAGTAAGGGCAGTTGGGGGAGTCCTCGCTCAGTATGCAGCCGCCCACCACATCAGACCCATGGCTAAACACCTTCTTGGGTCCCTTTCCCACAAGAGGTAACAGCCGTGTCTTTGTTTTCTCATTGCAGAGCCTCTCACGGGATTCTCGTGGTGACGTGGCAGCCAAGACGTGGAAGCTTGGGACTTCTCTTCCACTGCAACAGAATCTGGGGGGTGGGCAGGGGTGGGCCAGGGGGACGCTGGGAGTCGCAAGACCCTTCACCTTCACTGTGGGCTTGGCTCAGGGATGACTGCAGGCAGAGTCAACCCTTACAGCATCGTGTCCTCCGAGGAAGACGGGCTGAGGTTGACCACCATGCCAGGTATCAACGGCTTTGGCAATGGGAAAATCCACACCAGGAGGAAATGCAGGAACAGATTTGTAAAGAAGAACGGTCAGTGCAACGTGGAGTTCACCAACATGGATGACAAGCCACAGAGGTACATTGCAGACATGTTCACCACTTGCGTTGACATCCGCTGGAGGTATATGCTCTTGCTCTTTTCCCTGGCATTTCTGGTGTCCTGGTTATTGTTTGGGCTGATTTTCTGGCTAATTGCACTCATTCATGGAGATCTAGAAAACCCGGGTGGAGATGATACCTTCAAGCCTTGCGTTCTGCAGGTCAATGGCTTTGTGGCTGCTTTTCTGTTCTCCATTGAGACCCAAACGACTATTGGTTACGGCTTCCGCTGCGTGACGGAGGAGTGTCCGCTCGCGGTCTTCATGGTGGTGGTTCAGTCCATCGTGGGGTGTATAATTGACTCTTTCATGATTGGTGCAATAATGGCAAAGATGGCCAGGCCCAAAAAACGGGCCCAGACATTACTTTTCAGCCATAACGCAGTAGTGGCAATGAGAGATGGAAAACTCTGCCTGATGTGGAGAGTTGGGAACCTCCGGAAAAGCCACATAGTAGAAGCCCACGTACGAGCTCAGCTAATTAAGCCCAGGATCACAGAAGAAGGGGAGTACATACCGCTCGACCAAATAGACATTGACGTGGGGTTTGACAAAGGCTTGGACCGTATCTTCTTGGTGTCTCCCATCACCATCCTCCACGAGATCAACGAAGACAGCCCCTTGTTTGGGATCAGCCGCCAGGACTTGGAGACAGATGACTTTGAGATCGTGGTCATCCTGGAAGGCATGGTAGAAGCCACAGCTATGACGACGCAAGCTCGGAGCTCCTACCTGGCCAGCGAGATCCTCTGGGGCCACCGCTTCGAGCCTGTCTTGTTTGAGGAGAAAAACCAGTACAAAGTAGACTATTCCCACTTCCACAAAACCTACGAGGTCCCGTCCACCCCCCGTTGCAGCGCCAAGGACTTGGTGGAGAACAAATTCCTGCTGCCCAGCACCAACTCCTTCTGCTACGAGAACGAGCTGGCCTTCATGAGCCGCGACGAGGAAGAGGAAGACGACGACAGCCGGGGTTTGGAGGACCTGAGCCCGGACAACAGGCACGAGTTCGATAGGCTTCAAGCCACGATAGCGTTGGATCAGCGGTCGTATAGGAGGGAGTCGGAAATATGACTCTTGGTCCTTCCACTGACTTTTCCGAGGGTATTTTTTTTCCTCCTCTAAATCTCTTCCCCTACAACCCGCTCAAATTATGCAGAACAATGCAAGTGCCATAGGAATGCTTGAGAAATTAGTATCGTTCATAGTTTTCAGTTTCATCGCAATAACCACTGAGCGGTCTGCAGGAGGGGACGGCGGCAGGCCACGGCGCATCTCCCGCGCCCGGCGCCCGCAGCGGGGCCGGCGGCTCGGGGGGGACGGACGGACGGAGGGACAGACGGACGGACGGACGGAGAGAGGAGGGTCCGTGGGGCGCGGGCGTGAGCTCGCCCCGTGCGGCCCCGCGGGGCTTTGCTCTCCCCGCGGGGAAAACGCCAGCGTTTTCTTGGAGCCGAGCACTGCGAGATCCAAAAAGAGGAAATATCAGGAAACAAATCTTTCTCTCTCTCTTTCTTTTTTTTTTTTTCCTTTTGTTTTTTAACTGAGCAGCAACAACAAAAAAAAATTGCTCCTTCCAGCAGGTGGTCTGATTCAGTTGCACAAGAACAACACTTGAAATAACATGCAACATTAACGTACTTCTTTTTAATTTGGGGAAAATTGTTGGGGGGAGGGAGGTGAGAGGGTTTTTAATTTTTTCACCGTACCGTTTGGGAGACTGTTTACCAAAATAATAATAATAATAATAACAACAATAATAATAATATTAAATCTGAAATAAGTGATTCAGTATTTTTTAAAAATGAACAAGGGAATGAATAAGCCACCGGGGTTCTTTGAGGAGGTGACTTGCTGGGCAGATGCAAAAGCTAGAAGTCAAGACTGCATCCAGTTTTGGGGTGGTTTTTTTCCACTGGCATGGCTTTATAGGCAGAAAACAGATGTAAGTGGCTGAAGGTCTGTGGCAGAGAAAGCGAGCAGCGTAATTACTGGTGAAGTAGCTAATAAGAAAAAAGCAGACTGTGATAGAAAGAAGCATTGTAAACACGGTAATTAGCCAATTTCTGGAAATATTGATCTTCAAGGTGGAAACTGGGTTGGGGGCATCAGCTGCTGAAGTGTTGGGTCTACCCCAACATCTCTGATGGGGAATTCATAAGTTTCACTGTAACTAGGATTAAATAGCGAAAAGCACAAAAAGGAGAGTGGCAAGCACTCAAATTTGGGTATTTTTCCACTTTGCCAAGCAATTTGGTATTTTCTCCCTTGAAAAATCACGTCAAACATGGAAATCAATGTGAAAGTCATCTTGTTGAGTTACACTTCTTCTAGCACAGGAGCCGTCTCCGTGCCAGGCTGGGATTTATGAATTCCCCCTTCCCTGGAGAGTCCTGCTTCAGAGGCAGATGCTTTCCCGACAACAACAGATGCCAGTCGAGAAAACCACCCCGTCTTGCGCTTCAACCCGTCCCCGCGTCCCAGCCTCAAGGTGGATTGTGCCTTAGAGATGCAAACTCATCCCGTGCCCCAGCCCTCCCCATCCCATCCCACCCCCAGGCACCCCGCTTGCATCCTCCCCGTGGGGCGACGTCCCCCTCGCTCTGCCCCCTGCGGCAGCGCCCTCATCCCACCCTCCGCTGCGTTTTGGGCTGGCCTTGATGGCACGTTGGTTTAGCTTGTGCTACGGCACAAGGCAAACCACCCCGTGCGTGGGAAGCCGTTGCTCCCACCCTGCTCCCCGCCTTTGCACAGGGGGAAAGGAGCCGGGAAGAGGCAGGTTGCGGGGTCCCTTCGTCCCGGCCGTGCTGCTCATTGGTGCTCTGGGAGCCAAAAACCTGGCTCCCTGCTCCCCGCGGCCGTGGGAAAGGCTTCGGTACCCCTGGGCATCCCGCACCCAACGCTGGATGGAGAGCCCTGGCAGCACCCAGCCTCGGGGAGCAGGGGGTCGAGCGCAGGGTCCCCGGCAGTGTTTCAGCTCTGAGGGGCTCCCGGTGCTTTTCTCCCCCCTGCCCACATCAGGGAAGCCGTGTCCCAGGGTGACAACTTGCTGTGGCGTGTCCAAACATCGGCGCCAGAGGCAGGATTTCTCCTGTGTCCCTCATCCCCATCCCCTTCTTGCAAAGGGCTCTGGGGAGCGGCTGCCCCGGTGTCCCCCCACCACTGCCCTGTGCCCTTGAGCATCGCATCTCGCTGGCCGCAGGATGGGGACCAGGGCTTTGTCCCCACAGAGTTTCTTCCCACCTTGTGCCCACCGGGGTCCATCACCACCATCCCGTGCTGCCCACCGAGGGGCTGCTCCATTTTTGGCTTCCCCTAAAAACCAGCCACGGGGAGAAAACATCCCCGGGGGCAGCGCTGAGAGGGAGCCGGGCATTTCGGCACCAAGCCCCCCAAACGGGCTGTCCCCAAAACCGGGGACACCTAGGGACATGCCGTCAGGCTCCAGCCATGACATTTGTGTTTCTGAGGCAGCGAACACAAACACCATCCCATCACCAGTCCCTTTGCTCCCAGGGGAGATGGTTTCGCCACCCGCTTTTTGCCCCATTGCATCTGGGGGGGTGGGAAGGATGGAGGGGGGAAAGGGAGATTTTGTGTGCGCACTACTTATTTATTTTTTTAAAAAAATGCTTTTAAGTGGTTTTAGGTTCTTTTGAATAAATAATAATTATTAAAAAAAAAAGGTGCACATCTTGCTGCTGTAGGGTTCTCAGAGGGTTAATTTCTTTATATATATGTATCACAGTAAATATTTGTATAAAACCGAAAGAGAAATAGAGATGTCTTTAAGTAAATTATTGCTTTTAAAGAAACTTCTATGATTGTACAGTGTTACCTGGGAGAATAGAATAATATATACAGATGTATTTTTAAAGTGCTGCGTAGGAGGATGCGAATGGGGCTGGGGAGGGCCTGTGGCTGGCACAGTGAGGGGGGGATCGGACCCTCCCCAGCCCCCCCATTCATGCACCCCCTTCCCTGAACCCCACTAGTGAGGATCTAGCTCTGGCGAGTCGTCGTATATATACTGTATAGTCCTCGTCCTGGCCATGGACCACGCCGGTACATAGTGTATAAATATTATTTTTGCCTACCTGTGAGTGCTCTGAGCTACTGGTCTTTTTCCCTACCGTCAGGGAGCGTTGGGAATGCTGCCCAGCCGTAGTTTCAATCACATGAATTGTCAAAGGTGGGGGGGGGAAGAGAAAAAAAGGGAGAAAAGAGCCAAAAAGGGGTGTTTGTTCGGCACTTGGGTCCCCCAGAGGGACTGGAAAGGCACAGGGATGCTCTCGGGGTGTGGGTTTTGGTCGTGGCACAGGGATGGAGCGGGATCCTGGTGGGAAGGGGCTTGGAGCTGAGCGAGGGGACACGTCCTCCCCAAAAACAGCCGCCGGCCATTTCCTCAGGGCCGAGGCTTGCTCCCTCCATGGAGTTAACTCCGGCGTTACTCTTGATCCTTGGAGGACGGCAGAAGTCCGAGAAAGGAAAGAGCCTCTAATCCTCTTGGCCAGCATCCCGTAGGGATTGCCCTCCGCCGGGGCTCAGGGCAGCCTCCGGCAGCAGCAGCCACCCTGGCTGGGGACCGGGGAGCAGGGGCCAGACCCGCTGCTGCTCCCACTTGGTTTCACCCCAAAAAGATGCACCCGTGAGAGCAGAAAGCAGCTGCATCCCTGTGCCCCAAAACCACCGGCTGGAAAGAGCATCCTCTGCCCCTGGCAGACGCGCGGTGTCCCCCTCGGCCGGGCGGTGGGTCCCCAGGGCCGGGAGCCGTCGGGACGAGCCTTAGCTTCTCATAACCGAATTTAGTGCACTTAGTCTTTTAGGGCTGGGACAATCACTTAGCGCTTAACCTTTCGCGATTCGGTGCCTGCTTGACCTTCAAACCTTTTGTAGGAAGATGAATTCAGAGCCACCTTTTCTATCTTTAATAAGGCAGAACAAATACGTTTATTTTTAAACCCTCCTGCTCTTTCCTTTCCTCTCGTGCTGACAACCAAAAGAGTCCCCTGTGTCGTCCCCCCCCTTCGCCGTTTCTCTCTCGCACACCGAAACGAGTGTGTGGCAGCCGGGTCTGGTGCTCTGGCCGGACCCTGCTCTCCCACCCCCCCCAATTCAGGGATGCTGCCACGGGGGGGTTGGCACAGGGCAGGATCCAGCCACTTTATGGGCCGGGAGGGGACGTGGGACAATGCCCAGCCCGATGCCACCCGTCACCTCGCTGAGCCCCAGCGCCCACCAGCTGTGCACATCTGTCCTGCTACCCTTCATCTTTCCTCCATTCCTCCCCCAAAACACACCCCGGTGCTCCCCCAGGCTTGGCCCCCACGTGGTTTGGGGACCGAGACCCGGCACCAGTTCACACGGGCGGGTTGGCAACTGGGAGCACTGGTTTCCCAGGGGTAAAACGCAGAGTCCGTTCGCTGGGGCGATGGTGACGAGCAGCGATGGAGAAGCCAATGGATGCAATGAAAGGATCTGTACCTTTTCCACCTCTGGTGTTTCTCTGTCTCATTGCACATATATTTGAGATATATGTGACAATGTATATATATATTTGTAAAATGTATTTCAGATGACAAAAACTGGCCAATTTTATGTTATTTTAAATATATTATATATATTATATATAAGAGTCTCCAAAAGATATAAATAGACTAGAGAAAATAATATAAATATGTAATAAATGTATTTTGATCTATTTAAAATATCTTGCGTCATGCTGTATATTTTAAAGATCATAGGGAAGTGGCTGCCTGTAGCAAACCTCAGGCGTGGTTTCGAGTCTGTCAGTTGTCACACATATAATATAGATGTGCAGCAAACTGAGAGCAAGGCTGGGGAGCCAATGGGACAAATACAGATGGTTTTTCGGAGCCTTTTAGCAAAGGTTGCTGCCTCGAGGTAAGAGCAGAAACCTCACGCCTGGATTTTCCTTGTTATCCTGCAGGAGAGGGGAATTTTTCCTCTCTGCCAGGACAGGGGCTGCAGGGATGCTCGGCGGGATGGGGGGTCTCTGCAGGGTCCCCCCTCCCCGCTCAGCCCCGTGCGTGGGTACTGTTTGCTCTGCTGTGCTGCCCTGATGGGCTTTCTCCAGGGGACCGGATCGCAGCGGCTCAGCCATGCGGGAAGCCCGGAGATAGGAAAATGTGTCTGGAGACCAGGCAGAAAGAGCCCAGTCATCCGAGACCGACCCAACAAATCTTCCCAGAGCGACTTTGGTCGCCCTTGGGCTCCACAAGGATCTATTTCCTATGGGCATCGCCTCCTCCGGGGACTTCAGGGGACACTGTGCCACGGCCAAGTGACAGTTTAAATGTCCTTAATGGTATGTCACGGCCGAAGGAAAGCAGAGCAAGTGTGTGGGATGCTATTTATGGAGAGGTTAATGGCCCGGTGGACATGGAACCCCTGGATTCGCCATCCTGGAGTTTCCTCCTGGCGTTTGCACCTGGCTGCTGCAGGGAGTGGGGCTCCTGTACCAAGATAACCTGGAGAAATTATTCATCATCATTTCTCTGGATGGTCTGAATCCGGGTCGGGCGATCGGTGACTGATCGTTTCCACCCACCGATGACGCTCAGTTGGGTCCCATCAGCTCCGTCCCTTCCCCCATAAGGGAGTTTTGTACTCATTAAAAAAAAATCACTGCCAGCCACTCTCTCTAATCACCAAAGATAGGGCCGGGGCTAAGCATGATTTAAGAGCACAGCCTGTTTAATTTATCAAAGGGGGAGACTGAGAGGTGACTTGATTACAGCATTTGTCATGGGGAGAATACACCGGTACAAAGAGGTAACTTAATCTACCAGGGAAAGGCATAATAACCACCTCTTCCTGGAAGCTGATGCCAGACAAATCTGTCTTGGAAATAAGGAGCGATCTTTTAATAATGATTAGCTATTAGAACAAGCTACCAATCTCTGTCTCCTAATGCCTTTAAATCTGGACCAGATGCTTTTCTGGAAGCTTTTCTCTTGCTGAGGAGAGGAGCAGGGGGTTATTGGGGAAGGTAATGGCCTGTTACAGGCAGACGGGAGGTGAGATGGGAAAAACCTCCCTGCTCTCCTCCAAAACACGGGCTGGATCTCGGGAAGGAAAGTGCAGGGGATGCTCGTGCAGGGCCCTGCCAGCATCTCCCCGGGGGGACAAGCACTGGCCCGTGCAGCAGCTTCCCACAGTTCTCGTGCCTCCGCTCTCAGGGTTCACTTTGCCGTGCGGCAGTGACTCCTCGTGCAGCAGTGACTCCTCGTGCAGCAGTTTGCGCTACAAAACCCATCGCTTCATTTGTGGAAGCATTTAATGATTCAGGAGCCGGCAGCTCCCCCGGGGATGGTTTCCACTGCCTCCAGAATTCCTTTCTCGGTGGCTGCTTGTAGCAGAAATCCCCAGGGAGAGGAGCTGATGATGGCACCGCGGGAAATGTGCTACCAGGACGTTTGGTCCTTGCTTTATTTCCACTCCGACCACCCTCATCTTTGGGGTTAGAGCTAAACTAAAGGGTGGTAGTGGCTGGGAGCAGCGGGGATGGGAAGGCAGGGGCTGCTTTTCTGGGGAAGGACCTTGCTTACACCTTGCAGGGTGTTTTCAGTAGGATTGCTACCGATGGGCTGAGGTTGGGGCTGGTTCTTAGCTGGCAACCTCCACTTTTAATACTCAAGATGACTTTAAATGCTAAGACCGTCTTTAAACTCATTATTACACCAGCCCTTGCTGACTGCCCCCCTGCCTCTTTCTCTTTGGCTTCAGGGGATGGGGGCATCTCTCTGTGCCCTGCAGAGTTTTCTGGCCTCCCCAAAAGCAGGGTGTCTTTTGGCTTGGATGGGTTTGGCTCAAACACACCACAGCCAAAATCTGTGGGTCCCAATACCTCTTGATCAGGCAGAGAGCAGGCAGAGGGGTTGGGAGCTCTGGATTCCCACCAGGTGGGAGCTGCCATGGCTTTGCACATTGTGCCACCCATCCTGGGCAGGGCTTGCTGTGTCCCACTGACCAGAACCAGGGTGTCCTGCAGGGAAGGCACCACACTGATCTGGCTCCTAACAAATCCTCCCCAGGCGTGCTTAAGTGATGCACCCACATCTCAGAGGGGTGGAGGCTGGAACTTTGCCCCAGCCCCTCTGGAGATGCTACCCCTCTACCCAGGATCCATTCTCTCTCCTGGCTGCTTCAAGAAGCTCAGACCCTACAAATCCCTCCAAATTTGTTCCCTTACCCACCCGAATTCTCCCGGCACCATTCTGGCTGGCCGGGAGCAGCTTGGGTACCGCAGGATACCCAGGGATGCTCAGTTGTCTCTGGGGGTAACCATAGTAACGGAGCAGCATCTCTGCTCTCCTGCCAGCAATTTGCTTTTTCATCTGGCATTAAGGTGGACCCTCTCCGACTCCTCTCTCTCCCTCTCCCTGCCCTGAATGGTAACGCTGAGATCTCTCCCACTGAGGGGCTGGCTCTCTGGCTCCTCGTGCCACATCCCACGCCGGGTTTCATCCCGCTGTATCACCGAATACTGCCGGGGAATCGTCCCCCAGCATCCTGTGGGGATACAGGGAAGGCAGCAGCTGGAGATTCTCCTTAACACAGATTTATAAGTGTGAGTGGGACAAAATTAGGGGTTTCCTTACACTTGTTGTTAAAAGGTCACTGTCAAGGTTAAAAACCTTATATACTTTTTTTTTAAATTGTAAAAGGCCTCCATTAGTAATAACACACCAGCTTATTAATATGGATTGAATTTTTCAGCACCGAATGTAATTATCACCCGTTAAATACTTTGTTCACCTTTCACATTTCTCCCCGCTTGAGGAAGGCAAACACATGAGTCAGCGTCCCTTTTTCTGTCAGTTTTAGGCAGTTTTGGTGACAAGCCGTCGTGAATCAGCACAACGCCGCAAAGTTCAGGTCGCAAACGCTCACCACGAAGCTGCTGCCGGAGAAAAACAGTGATTTAAAGGAGGTGAAGGAGCCCCCCCACCCTGACCCCAGGGTTTTTTGGGGAAAAAAAAAAAACAACACCCAAATGAACAAATTTGGAGTCACACTGGGCACGGTGGTGCTGCTCTAAGGGAAGATGTGCTGAAGGGTTTCCGATGGGATATCAGGGCTGTGGATGGGGAGGGAAGAGGAGACGTGCCCGAGCTGGCAGACCAACACCCCTTCCCCAGACAGTTGATGCTTCCCCTCCTCTTCCCCTGCAGCTGGCACATTTATTTTGGCAATACCTCATTAGCGTGTAATTAAGCCTTCTCCTCCTTGCTAGCGCCGCCTGATGACCTCAAGCATCACGCCTGTCCCCTTCCAGTGTCCCGTGTGGAGGTCTGGGATGGGGGTGCCGGGGACGGTGTTAAAGGGGAGGTGACCCCTAAAGCTTGTTATCCGGGGGCTGGCATCCCCGCCTGGTGGGCTCGCTGTCCGTTTGGGTTGGTGGCTGACTCAGCCCCAGATGGTTGCTGCGAGGGTTTATATAACGGCATGTTTTGGTGGGGGCCGGGGACGCGGTGCGGCGAGGAGGTGGGCGCGGGGGCGAGGGAGGGAACAGAGCTAAAGATAAGCCTGGCAGCTCTGGCAGAGCTTTGCCAGGGCCCGCGGGAACCGGCAGGGAAAAGGCTGCTGGGGATCGGGCACCGAGATAGCAGCCACCACAGCCCCAGGGCCACGGCCCTGCTCGCCCTCCCGGCTGCCTGGGGAGAAACAGCTTCGCATCCCAGGGAGAAACATCTTCACATCCCTGGGAGAAACAGCTTCGCATCCCTGGGAGAAACAGCTTCACATCCCTGGGAGAAACAGCTTCACATCCCTGGGAGAAACAGCTTCGCATCTCTCTGCCAGCAGCTGCTTTCTCCTCCCTGCTACCCACCGGCTGCTCAGCCACCTCTCGCCCTTTCCAGGTTGACCTTCCTGCAGCTGCTTGCAAACAGACCCAAAACCACCCCCATTCCTTAAAACAGGGTGGTTTTTTTCTCCCTGGTGTTTCATGACCTGGTGCAGCAGCGAAATGATTTTGCCTGGCTGCAGGACTGAGCCAAACTACCTAGAGCCCCCTCTGCATCCTTCAGCCCTTTCACTCCCCCCTGTTCCCTCTGCCGTGACAGCCGACCAGCACCGAAGCTCGCGATTGGATCAGAAAACTCATGTTTATTTCTCTTAAAGGGATGTTTTGGGTGACCTTTGACCTCTGTAAAGTCTTCCTCTTTTGCCCGGTTTACAAAGTCAGTGTAAAGACAAAGATGACCCTTGTTTTATGGGAGTTTTATTATTAATGCTTTGGAGATTTGCTAAATAAAACCGATTCTAATATAAAGGAAGGGCTGGGTGTGATGGCTTTTCTCAGGTGGGGCAGCCGGGGAGCTTGGGGAGGTAATTAATAACTCGAGACCCTGCTCTGCGCCTGGGTGGGTGCTGCACGTCCCTCAGCACTGGGGTTAACCATGAAACCCCTGGGATGGCTTTTATTTGGCTGGAGCTGCTCTCCAGAGGAGCGTTCCCCAACCCCAACGGGGCTGAACCTGGATTTCATCCCCAAACTCCTTTTTTGCCTTGTTTCAGACCAAACCCACAGGTACAGGAGCAACCCTAAGAAGCCCTAGAGGCTGCTTGCAAGCCTTGGAGGAAGTTAGATCCTTGTGCTCTGGGGCGGGGGGTTCCTGCATGGCCGGGGGTCCCTGCTGCAGGAGGGAGAAGGAGAAGGTCCCTGGCCGTGCCCCGGTGAGCGAGACGTCACCTGCTGAGCTCTCCATACGGCAGCACCATAATGACGCCGGGTGTGGGGGCGACGGCAAGAACAGGCGCTCGGTGTCGGCAGGAGGAGTGCTGCGGGCTGGTAACAGAGCTCAGATGGTAGGGGGAAGTCCACAGCTCCTGATAATTAGGAGAAAGGCTAAATAAATCCTTTTGAAAAAGACAATGATGGGGGGTGGGGGGGAAGAGAAGCTCAGG